>CAUYON010162930.1:0-22470 GCA_963573935.1 Arctocebus calabarensis | reverse complement strand
GATTCTCTTGCCTCAGCCTCCCTAGTAGCTGGGACTACAGGCGCCCGCTACAGCGCCCGGCTATTTTTTTGTTTTGCAGTTCGGCCGAGGCCGGGCTTGAACCCGCCACCTTCGGTATATGGGGCCGGCGCCCTACTCGCTGAGCCACAGGAGCCACCCCAAAGTTTCTTTTTAAAAAAACTGCAAGTAGAATTCAATAGCACAATAAAAATATAGCATGCTGATCAAGCAAGATTTATTCCAAAAATGCAGGGAAATTCCTTAATTCAATGTAAGGAAATCTAAAATAGAGTAATTCATTACATTAATAGATTCTAAGAACAAAATCATAATTTCATTTCTATATATACCAAAAGGTATCTGGTTACCTTCAATATCTACTGTTGGTTTAAGCTAATAAATCTAAGAAAAATAGTAGGAATAGAAGGAAATTTCCTCCACATGATAAGGCATAGCTAACCTAACCCTGAAAGCTAGCACCATGCTGGGTAGATAATACTTGAAGCATCCTCATTAAAGTCAGAAACAAATAAAAGATGTTCTACAGATTAAACACAAATGATTATTTAACACTCTTTTGGAGCTACTAGCTAAATGCAATTAGAGGGGAAAAGGGTTAAGAGGGGGTATAATTATCCAAGACAAAATGTAAATCTTATATGCCTGAGAAGCTAAAAGAAAAGACACTAATAAGAGTTGTAAAAGGGAAAGAGGAACAATAACAACAAAGTGGCATCGTAAATACTCAGATTTCCTTATCTCTAACAGCTGAAAGTCAATAGAGAAGTATATTACACAATTGTGTGGTACAGAATAATCATGATATGGTATAATTAGATAGTTGGAAAATTTAAAAAAATTAACTCTTACAAGCAATAAAGTATTAAAACTTGTAGATTATCAGATCCCAATGCCTTGCTCATTAACGGGGTCCTCATATAATATTTCAATTACTCTCATTCTCTTTTAAAACATAAAATAACAGTTTTTTTAAAAGCCTAATTGATTTCTTGATCTTTTATCTCAGATGAACTTTACAATAACAATAATTATATTGCATTGACTGTTTTCATGACTTTCAAACTCAAAAGTTTCACAATTGCCTTTTTATTTTATTTTATTTTTTAAGAGAAAGGGATCTCATTATATTGCCCAGGCTGGAGTTCAACTCCTAGGCTCAAACAATCCTCCCACCTCAACCTCCCAAGTAGCTGGGAATACAGGTGCACACCACTGTGGCTGGCTCACAATAGCCTTAAAAGTGTTCTTTAGAGAAGCATTTTTTTTTTATTTTTACTTTTTATTGGGGATTCATTGAGGGTACAAGATGTGTCACACACTGAGAAGCATTTTTAAACCAAGTTACTTTGGGTATCTATGAGATGACTCGGAATCTCTTTTTTAGAATGAAGCTGTTCTTCACTAGATTAAAATTCAATATCTCTTACATTATACAGAAAACAGACTTTTATGATCCATAACCAACTTGACTGAATTACAGTAATATGGTAATGGAGAGACAACAGGTGTCATTTGTATGTGGGAAGAACATGGCAGCATGCTTTGATGGATTTCCTCATGACAAGTGTCTCTGGCAAGTATTACTGTGTTCAGGATGAGAATCTTAGTCTTTTGAAATATTTTTAAAGAAAAAAGACCTAAAAGAAATCTTGCATTTATAGTAATAATTAAGGAAAATTAAATAAACATACCAAGAGCTTGTAAAAGCATATAATGTAACTGTTGTTTGTTTTCTAATACCTCTAACTTTAAATTACAAATATAGTAGAACTTTCATAGTTGACCACTTTCTTAAATTGATCTAATTTTCATATACTGGACATGCACCATAAGTACATACCAGTATAGTGGGTCTAGTTCTCTATGTTGATCACCTCCTTTTCTTGACCAGTTGGTTGCAGTCCCTTGGGTGGTCAACTTAGCAGAGGTTCTACTGTATGCAATTGCATAGAAAAAATACATTTGCTTTATATATTTATAATTAATGTTTATATCAATTTGATAAATTAAAATGATTTATAATGCTGTTTCAAATGCAGAATATAAAAATTATTACATACTAAAACACATACTAACATAAATTAGGCTCAGATTAAATAAAAATTTTATTTTTAAAATGATATAAAATGCTATTTTCTTTCACTCAGCCCTCTCAAAAGTTACAAAATAGAGAATAGACAATGAAAAACATATTTGACTGAAACTAAGAAGATACCATTAAAAATAATTCTTTTTAATGGTTGATGCAAGTACTTTATGATATAGCTAAAATGTAAAAGTGTAAATGGATCATTTCTTAATCCTTTTCAGCTTCATTATATTATTATAAATTTGTTTTTATAATATAGAAGTATAAATGATAAACATAATGAACATATATTCAACAACAAAAAATGGGGTGGCGCTCATAGCTCAGTGGGTAGGGCACCGATAACATACACCCAGTCTGGCAGGTTCAAACCCCACCTGGGCCAGGTAACAACAATGACAATTGAAACAACAACAAAAAATAGCCACATGTTGTTGCAGGCTCTTGTAGTACCAGATACTTGGGAGGCTGAGGCAAGAGAATTGCTTAAGTCCAAGAGTTTGAGGTTGCGGTGAGCTGTGACACCATGGCACTCCACCGAGGGCAATATAGTGAGACTCTGTCTCAATAAATAAAATAAAATAAACAACAAAAAAATGCTCAAAGCTCATCCTATTATTAATGAACTCTTTTATTACATATCAGACATTTCAACCCAATTTCACTAGAGGTCTGATCTGTGATTAATATGGTATCTAAAGTGAAGCATATGGCAGTTATGAAATTTATGATTTCAGTGAGAATTATAATATATTTATAATTAAATAACATATAAATAGTATTCTACTTATTGTTTCTTAGTTATTTTTCTTTTTCTGGGAGGACATTGTACTGTTATGCTGTCCTGTAGTTGAATATATTGCTCATCTAAAATCTCATGCTGATTTGGCCTAATATTTAAATGAGGTCCACTTTTTTTTTTAATTGAGACAGAGTCTCACTTTGTTGCCTTCTGTAGAGTGCTGTGGGGTCATAACTCACATCAACCACAAACTCTTGGGCTCAAGTGATTCTTTTGCCTCAGCCTCTCAAGTAGCTGGGACTACAGGTGCCTGCCACAACAACTGGCTATTTTGTTGTTGTTGTTGTCGCTTGTTTATTTAGCAAACCCAGGCCAGGTTTGAACCCACCAGCCCTGGTGTACATGGCCAGAGCTCTAAACACTGAGTTTTGGATGCCAGCCAGGGTACAATTTTTAATAAATCTCTAATCAAAATAATCCAGAACAGAATGGGGATAGTCAGAAAATCTGAGCCTATTCTGCTTTCCATTATGGACACTTTATGGGACATCGAGTAGGTTCTTTCTTGCGCTGCTTTTCCCACAAACTAATTTAGATTAATCATCACTATTTTATGACTTTGAAAATCTAGGGTTTCAGAATCAGGAGTTAAATGATTGTATACATTTTAAAAGAAAGAACTTTAAGAGTCTCACCTTCTGACAACTGAGCTAGCTGGGTGACCACAAGGAAGAATTTGAAATAAGCTTATTTCTGATCCATAGAAAAATGTTAGCATCAAATTATTTTCAAAATTACATTATTAGCCAGTGCAGTGGCTCATACCTGTAATCCTAGCACTCTGGGAGGCCAAGGTGGGAGGATTGTTTGAGCTGACGGGTTTGAGACTAGCCTAAGCAAGAGTGAAACCTCAGTTCTACTAAAAAGAGAAAAAATTAGCTGGGTGTTGAGATGGGTGCCTATAATCCCAGCTATTCATAAAGCTAAGTCAGAAGGATTGCTTGAACCCAGGAGGTTGCTGTAAGCTATGCTGATGCCATGGCACTCTGGTCTGGGCAAAAAAAAAATAAAGTGAGACCATTATATTATTAATGGTTAGCAAAGTAATGGAAATTTTCTCATCATAAAGTTAAATTTCATTTCATTCTTTTTTAAGGAAGTAAAATATATTAATGCATGAAATTTAAATATAAATTTTATATGGCAATATCAATGGATGGATTTCCATTTCATTTAATAATAAACTACATAATTTGGTTTCCTTCCATAGGGGGTTTTAAATCATGATATTTAAAAAACACAGAGTATTATTTTCTTAGTTACATAAAGCTCTGTAAATCAGAAAATGTACTCTTCTGTTCACAGAAACAGATGGTATGTAATATTTGACCTTCTTAGAGAAGATAGGATTGAAAAATACATGAACAAGGGTATAAACAGATGAATTTTGAAATGCTACAGGTGAATGCACAGTTTCTGGTTAAAAATCGTCTTAAAATAGCATATATCTTGCATCAAATTCTAGGCCTTGTTGACTGGGAGCCATGGCTCATTCTTGTAATTCTGGCACTCTGGGAGGCCAAGGTTGGAGGAGCTGAGGGGTTTGAGACCAGTCTGAGCAAAAGCAGACCCCAGATCTACTAACAATGGAAAAAAATTAACTGGGCTCCTGTAGTCCCAGCCACTCAGGAGGCTGAGATAGGAGGATTGCTTGAACCCAGGACTCTGAAGTTGCTGTGTACTAGGCCGAAGCCACAGCACTCTCTAGCCTGGGAAACAGGGTGAGACTCTATCTCAAAAAAAGAAAAATTCGAAGCCTTGTCTTTAGACAATGGGCCTGAAAAAATATGGATAGCTTGGGGTGAAGGAAATCATTCAACAGAGTAATCTGCTACCCTTTCACATCTATTGTGGAAAAGACAAGAAAAATAAGATTGAGAAAATAAACTCTATCAATGTTTCAAATGGGTAATAGATATGAACATTAAGAATTCTATGTGTAGTAGACATGTATTGGGTTGACTACCAGTAGATAATGATTCTCTAAGTGGTGACCTTTTTCTAATTATCTTGCCCCTCATTTGGGGAAATGTTCATGCTCTTAATGGGAGGTACCATTTTGTTATAGATATAACCCTCACCCCCTAAAAAGATATATATATGACTCAAAAAGGATTAATCATATTATATCCCATCGGCTGTTCTGATTGGTCAAAAGGGTGCATGCATGAGTTAGTCAATGACAACCTGTGTCCTTGCCATACTTTTTCCAAATTGGGGCTAGGAATGAGCATTTCTTTTTCTGTTTGGTTGCTAAATAACTATGAGGCTGAGTTTGGATCCATCACAGGCCATGTTTCTAGTCTTATGTGGATGGTAGACCTCAGATCATCAAGCTAAAAGTCATAGATGAGCAGATCCAAGATACAAAGAAAAAAAAGGGAGAAGAAATTTAGATTATCATCTCACTCCCATTTAGGATGCCTACTATAAAAACACAAACAGAAAATAATAAGTGTTGGTAAAGAGGTGGAGAAATTAGAAATGTTGTACATTGTTGATGAGAATATAAAATGGTGCAACCACTCTGGAAAGCAGTATGGTGGTTCCTCCCAAAATTAAAAATAGAACCACCATATAATCCAGCAATTCCACTTTTGTGTATATATCCAAAAGAACTGAAAGCAAAATCTTGATGAGATATCTGTATACCCAAGTTCACAGCAGAATTATTTCATAATAGCTAAAAGGAGGAAGTAACTCAAGTTTCCAATGAGTAGATAAAGAAATACAATAGAATATTGTTCAACCTTAAAAGAAAATTATGACATGCACAATGTGAATGAACCTTGAGGACATTATGCTGTGTGAAATAAGCCAGTCACAGTATGAAAAATACTATATGATTCTGCCCTTCATACTTGATATCTAGAGTAGTCAAATTCATAGGAACAAAGGAGAATGAGGAATTGTTGTTTAAGGATATAGAATGTTGCTGCCAGCCAGCCCTCCTGATCAATGACGCAGAGATAGTACCGCAGACAAAATGATTTGTCTGAAAGGGAATGGCTGATGCTCTCTCAGGCATTCAGCAAAATCCCATCTTTACTAAGATTTTTATATATCCCAAATCATCAGATAACAATATTCCAAGAAAAAAGAACACAAAAGGTAACAAAAACTTTCATAACAATTCCTTGTTAGCATTAATGCAGCAAAACATGTACACACCTTTCTAAACTAAGAATGTTCTGCTTGGAGATAAACAACAATGGAGATAAACCACAAAGGCACTGGGTTGTCTGGGTTGTTTCTGCTTGCCTGCTTCCCTATATGATTAACTGAAAGCTATCATGTAAGTAACGGTAAGGGGACAAAGTGCAATGGCCGCTGCTCCCAACAAGTAACTGATTCCCAGCTGCAATTTGGCGGGGCCCTCCAGCACATTCTTTCCTTTCGGGCATAACTGCCTGCTTTTTCAGCTAGGCCACTTCAGTGGCATGGGGGAGATTTCCCCCCCAAAATTCGCTTCTAGCCCAAGTACTTAAAATGTCCCTTCTCAGGGCCTTGTACCTCAAGAAGCACAAATGAAACTAGTTAGCTTTACACAGGTGCAGGAGACCATGCCCCTTCAATAGAATTTCAGTTTTGGGGTAGTGCCTGTGGCTCAAAGGAGTAGGGTGCCAGCCCCATATACTGGAGGTGGTGGGTTTGAACCTGGCCCTAGCCAAAAACTGCAAAAAAAAAAAAAAGAAGAATTTCAGTTTTGCAAGACAGAAGTGGGGATTAGTTACATGACAATGTAATACAGAACTGTACACTTAAGACTGTCCCAAAAAAAAAGAAAAGAAAAGAAAATATAGGTAAAAATATATCATATGTAAGCATGGCATCAATAGATTTATAGTAAAAGCATAAAAGAAAATGTTTTATATATACAAATAATTTATTAATGCTGGTTATCTGTTGGTCTTGGTGTTATAGTAACTTATAAAAATCTTTGGCATGCTATTTTTCTGTAATGAGCATTATTGATTTAAACAATAAGAAAATCCAATAAGTAATTTTTAATGAGGAAAAATGAAGTGTGCTTTTTTTTTCATTCTGCCATTCACCAAAGATGGTGGAAAATTATAAAATTCAATCTTGGTAAAAGTATGAAAACAGCTACCCTTATACAGTGCTATGGGAGTATAATCTGGTGCAACTTTTATGAAAGACAATTTAGTCATATGTACAGCACAAAATTAATCTGTAGTTTCTAGTTCTCTTTGTCTGAATGAATCACTTTTCAAAAGTGGATTTTAAGAGATTATTGGGAAAGAAAATATGTGTCTCTGAACACATATAGGATATGTATAGAGAGCATTCATACGGAAAGGGTCAGAGTTCAAGAGAGGATTAAAAAGGGGGTTAGAGCAAAGAAGCAGTGATTATGGAAATGGTGGAAATTATGAAATACAGTGATTATTGAAATTGAATGGAAAGTAAAAGTTTTGCCTTCAGATAACTTTGTAATCTTTCTACATTTCTATTTACAAGCAAAGAACATGGAAGTCACATCTAAATTTTAAATTTCCATTAACAGAAATGTTGGTAAAATCACTTTGTTTTACCAAGTGATAAGAAGGCTTTGTTTTTTCCATATGTCTGTCAAAGATTTTTCTCTAAAGAGTTCCCACCCACCCTGAGTCTTTGACATTTTCTTTAAACTGATGGGAAAATACAAGCATAAATCATTAATAGGGGAGGAAAAAATATGTCACTCTTTAGTTGCCACCTTTAGAACTGTCCTAAGATGAAAATTAATTTGATATTAGTGATTACATAAATTGGAGAATTCACACAATGAGAAAAATTTGAATCACTCTCATTCTTAGATAGAATCTTAGATATAATCTTTAAAATGAAACAGCCAAGGCTAATTCATATTTTACATCTGGAGGATGGACACAGTTATAACCTTGACTCAAACTGCACAAAAGTAATCCAGTAATCAAAATGTTTGTACTTCTGCAGCATTCTGAAATAATAAAAATAAAAAACCACAACCAAATATTATCTGATGGATTTCTGAGATCTATGATTTTATGTAACTCATATCTTGATGATCAAAAACATACAGGACACTACTGACCATGATAGAGCCATTCACTATCACTTTGACATCTCATCAAAAAAAAAAGACTGAAAATGACTGATTTTTCAGACTGATAAAGGGCCAACTTTAAAAATAAAAGGGAGGTAATTATGAAAACACAAACTAACAAGCTTAATGTTTCTGTTTACATAAGATCTTAAAGCATTAATATGTGATACTTAAACAATATTTTCTTTCAGTAGAAGAAAAAAGTGTAAATAAGGATGTTTTCTTTGTAATACTGATATCACATTACATTTATATAAGTTGAAAGAGAAATAGATAGCTTATCACATTTCTATAACTTGAAAATGTTTAAAAATAATATTTAGTCATATCCAAGACTACCTAACTAGGCAGAAATTTAAATCTCACATCTCTAAAGATAGATTATAGTTTTCTTAACCTAAACATTGATTTGCACTGCCCATGGTCTGCTAAAAATACATGTTAACAAATGAAACAGAGCTAATTTATGTCACTAAGAATTAATGAAGTAATCCTCATTTCATTTCTGCAAAAAAATACGATTTAATCTGCTAATGCCTGGGGTAAAAGATTTATAACAATTTTTCTAATAGAAATGGTTCCAAATTCTGGCTTTCTCCAGATATTTCCCCAAGGACTTATTATAAGAGAACTTCCATTGACGTGTAAATGGAGAAGACAATTGCTTACATGGATGATTCAGTAGGGTACCAGAAATATCTATCTTGCTAATGCCAACAGATTCATTATTGTCCTTCCACTATTCTCTGGGAGTGTTCTGAGTGGAGTAAACCTTTAAAAAAGTGTCTTTCTCCTGCAAACTCTTTAAGAATAATGACACTAAGTCCTTTTATGGACTTAATTTTGTCCCTTGCAAAATTCATATGTTGCAATCCTACTATGGTGGTATTAGGAGGTGGGGCCTTTGGGAGGTAATTAGGTCAGGAGGGTGAAACCCTCGTGAATGAGATTAACACCTTTATGAGAAGAGAAAGGTGAGCACCTTCTCTCCCTGACTCCCTTTCTCTCTTGTCTCTCCTCCCTCTGCTAAGGAGGATACAAGAAGATGGCCATCTTCAAACCAGGACTTGGGGCCTCTTTACGCATCAAATCTGCCAGCACATTCAGCTACCCGGCCTCCTGTATTCTCTTATGGCTGCTGGAACTGGCTAAGCCAGGTCCCAACACCTTAGTGAGAATGAGCCTCTCCTTAGAGAAGGCACGAGCCATGCAACATGAATACATGGGGTGCAGGTCTCCCTAGCAGACAGGTGTTGAAAGAGGCAGAGAGATAGTAAAGAAAGGGGAGGTGAAAGCAGAGACAAACATGACCAACATCCTAATCTTGCCTTCTCAAGAGGGAGTCTGCCTTCCACTTAGGCTCTTTCTGTTCCAATTCTTAAACTCTGTATGTTTCTCCCCATTTCATGCTAGTAGGTCAAGAGGTAGAAAGTGAAGGAGGCAAAAGGAAGTTCATGAAGTTTTAATGCCATAAATTATAATCTTGTTTAATAGTAAAAAAGAGTTGAAAAAATAAAGGTCTTTCTTGACTCCAGTGAGAGAATCAGTAAGTGAGATGGCCCTGGTTGGCTTCCTGGCGACGCAGAGTCTGAAGCAGAGATTCGCAGATGGAAGATTCATTAGGTGTGTTCTGGGGGTCATCACCTGTGAAAGGAAAGGTGAGGAAAGAGAGAGGGCTGGCAGAGGGAGGAGCAGGGCTGTGATGAATTCCTCAGGAAAGCCCCAGATCTCTGGATTACCCTTTGAAATGCCTTGAATTGGAGCAAGAGCACTAGGCCTTTATATGCCCACGTTGACTAGTGATTGGATGCAGATCACCATAGGAAGGGACTGTCACCTTACGTAAGGAAACTCTCTCCCACAAGGCCACTTTTTGAAAGGGACCAACAGTGGATACTTTTTCTTCCATCCTTGAGATACTGGATATCAGTACTTTTTTGAAACCAATCTATAATTACTCACACTTTCTTATAAAAGATAGATCACAATTATAGCTATGAAGGAGACAAATGGAGGGTGGATGGGAAGGGAGGGGGGAGGTTTGACAGGAGGAGGGTAACCAGTGGGACCACACCTATGGAGCGTATTGCAAGGGTACAAGTCCAATCTGTCAAGACTAGAACATAAATGTCTTAGCACAATAATTAAGTAAATGAGGTGAAAGCGATGTCGATTAGTTTGATGTAAGCACTCCAAGTTGTATAAAAAAACAACACATTGTACCGCACAAATGCATAAATGTATTCATGATCTATGAGTATATGACTTAATAAAAGGAAAAAAATAAAAATAAAAATAAGCTAGCTAACCTGTTTAAAAAAATTGCTTCTAAGAAAAAAATATAAAAGAAGGAAAAGAAAGGGACTGACAGCTGAGGGCTGTCCTGCCCACAGCATTCCTAGCAGCTAAGGCATAAGACCATCAGTTCTGAAAGAAGGTGGTGTGTCATGGCCACCACCGCGGGGAGAATATTAGTTCCCACCATAGCACCGGATGTGTGCAGTCACTCAATAAACATCTGCTTGATAGATGAATAGGCTTGTTCTGTTCTCCCTTCTTCTCAACATAACAAATGTCACATGACTAAAGCTTTTACAGACAAACAATTGCCTTCGATAGTGGTTCTTGTCATGGAGAAAGACTAGCAAGAGAATTGTGTGTAATGAAGCTATACCTGTGGCCAAGGAATATGGCATTAAGTGACAAATACATGCAAGTGTCTGTTCTAACTTAATGTGTGATCAGTTTTGTATTTTTTTAAAGAATATTTTTCATTTTGAAGCAGTGTTATACAGAAAACTTGCAAAAACAGCACAAAGAACTTTTGTTATTTGAACAGTTTGAAAGTAAGTTGCTGACTTGATATTACATTACCCCGATACTTTAATTCAGTGTGTTTTTCTATAGATGTAGTACAAGAACATGCTGTCATCTAACTCATACAAAATCAATCAAAATCAGGAAGTTAACATTAACACATCACTACTATCTAACCCGAACACTTTTTTTTTTTTTTGCAAGTTTTTACTTAAAGTCCCAATGTAATACGTAGCAAAAGGATTCCATCCAGAATAAAGTGTTGCTTTTAATTCTGTGTCTCTTTAGTAGCCTTCAGGCTGGAACCATTCCTTGGTCTTTCTTGACTTTTGTAACCCCAACAATTTTGGAGGTTATACGATAATAATTTTTAAAATGTTCCCCTCCCCGAATTTAGCTTTATCTGATGCTGTTTTATAATAAAGTTCTGTTTCTTTAGTAGGAATCTCATTGAACCAATGGCATGTTCTCTTGGCATTCTATCAGGGAATCCACATTTTCAATTTGTTTCATTACTGAGCTGTTCAGTTTGATCACTGGATTAAAATGACATCTCGGCTCGGTGCCCGTAGCACAGTGTTCATGGCGCTAACCACATACGCTGAGGCTGGCAGGTTTGAAACTGGCTCAGACCAGCTAAACAACAATGACAACTACAACAAAAAATATCCGGGTCTTGTGGTGGGCTCCTGTAGTCCCAGCTACTTGGGAGGCTGAGGCAAAAAAAAAAAAAAAAAATCGCGTCAGCCCAAGAGTTTGAGTTTGACACCATAGCACTCTACCCAGGGTGGCATAGTGAGACTCTGTTTCAAAAAAAAAAAAGAAAAAAGAAAAGAAAAAAAATGACATCTCATAAGTCCTTACAACATAACCCCATTTCTCTGTTTTATTCAGAAGTATTTTGCAGGGAGGTACTTTGAGACTGCATAAACATCCCATTCCTCTTCAAACTATCAGTTTATTCATTATTCACTTTTTTATGAATTTTACTGAATTTTAATTATTTTACTTATTTATTTTGCTAAATATACCTCTTTGCTAATTTATTATTTGTATGTTTGTATCATGAATTCATACTTTATTCAATTTATTATTGTTACTTGTTTTGATGCTCAAGTTGTTCCAGATTTACCTAGTGGTATGCACTTCAACTTGACTTCTTCTTTGTTTTTTTTGGTTGCAGCCATCATTGTTATTTGGCGGGGCCCAGGCTGGAATCAAACCTAGCAGCTTAGGTGTATGTGGCTCGTCCCTTAACCGCTTGAGCCACAACTTGACTTCTAAGTCCTCTTGACATGACTTCCTTAACACGTTTGAAGGTATTTCTTTACTTTCTAGCACAGTAAGGTGTTCCAAGTTTACTTTGTACTTTCTCTGCCCTAATTCTGGAATTGGTCGTTTCTCCAAGCTCCATTTAAGGCTGTCTTTCCACTGGTGCATTCAATCAATTTCAAGGATGTAAAGAAATGACAAAGAGGAATTTACGAAAGCTGTGTAGTGGACTGTTCCTTGCAGTTTGAGTTTGAAAGATAAAACACCCTGTGCTTGAAATCCCGAGCTCCAAGGGTACAGTTTATTCCAGTGCTATGTATCTTTACTGTACAGATATATATCTTTAGCACATCTAGGAAGTTAAGTGAATACTTTGCATATTATAGTACATTTATATAACCAATGCCTTAAAGGATAATAAAATCTGTTTAAAACTGCTCTGTGGTGGCCAGGCATGGTGGCTCACGCCTGTAAGCTGTGGTGGGTGGTCGAGGTAGGCTAGTCTGAGTAATAGTGAGAGCCCCTGTCTCTAGTAAAAATAGAAAAACTAGGCAGGTGTGGTGATATATACCTGCAGTTCCAGCTACTCAGGAGGCTGACGCAAAAGGATCGTTTGAGCCCAAGAGTTTGAGGTTGCTGTGAGTTATGATGCCACAGCACTCTACCCAGGATGACAATAAGACTATCTCAAAAAACACAACAAAATGAAACCAAACAAAAACTGTGTGATAAGATTTGCGATTGCTAGTTTGGCAGCATACAGTGGTGGACTTTGAGTAGATGACCTAGGTTTGTGTCTCAGCAGAATCCTTCAGGAAGAAAATAATCTCTTCTTTACTAGGTTATTGTAAATATTAAATGAGGTACAATCAGATGACTATTAAGCTTTTAGAAAGTGAACTTGTTTTTTTCAAGGAAAGAAAAACAAATGTGACAAAAAATTCTAACAGTATTAGCCTTTTTAAAAATGTAAAGTTGTCTGTATATGCTATATATTTTTCATAGAACTTTAACAGATCTCAAATTATACTGAAATCTAATTACTGTACTATTATTGTTTTCCTTTTTAAAAATGTAAGATTGTCTTTATAGGCTATATATTTTTCATAGAACTTTAATAGATCTCAAATTATATTGAAATCTAATTACTGTACTATTATTGTTTTCCTTTCTTATGTGCCTTGGTACATTCAGAATATTTTATTCTTTGGGTTCATTTATAGATAATGTGTTTGTTAAATTGTTAAAATTACTGAGAATAAACCACTAATAAAAATAAAGTCTGGGCTCAGCGCCTGTGGCTTAATGGGCTAAGGCACCAGCCACGTACACCTGAGCTGGCAGGTTCGAATCCGGCCCGGACCCGCCAAACAACAATGATGGCTGCAACCTAAAAATAAATAAATAAATAAATAAATAAATAATAAAATAAAAATAAAGTCTGCAGGTCATTCAAAGTTAGAAAATGTTTGTAGACTGTGAAAGGAGGACCTGAATAATGAGTTAGTAAGAAAAAGAAATATTAAGGAATTCCCCCTTGTTTATATTAAGTTGGAGTTTTGTAGAAGAGAAAACTAATAAATTACTGTTAATTTTTTAGATAGGAGTGATTTATTTTAAAAGAGTCATTATCATTTAGAAACATAGTAAAGTATTTATATAGGAAAGAGACATTTTTTCCTGAGATGAGTGGGTGAGAGCATAGTTCAGGATTCAGTGAACTTTTTCTGTGAGGGGCAAGATAATAAATACTTTAGGCTTTGCAGGCCATACAATTTCTGTTGCAACTACAGGCAGTCCCAGAGTTACAAACATCTGACTGATATACAACTTACACTTATGAATGGAGGCTATTACATGTAATAAGTAAATGTAATTGTTCCAACTTACATACAAATTAAACTTAAGAACCTACAGAACCTATCTTGTTTGCCATCTGCAGAGTGCCTATACTTAACTCCACTTTTGTATCAAGAAAACAGATCTATAAACAAAAGAACATGATGGTGTTCCTATAAATCTTTATTTCAAGCGCAGGCAACTGGCAGGATTTGGTCTGTAGATTGTAGTTCCCCAGCCCTTCTGTAAGTGAAATAAGATTCGCCATGATTAATAATTATGAAAGCTCAGTGATGAATACAGAGAAGCCACACCATTCTGTGTACTTTTTATGAAAATTAAAAAAACAAAGAGGACATAAAGCTCAGATAAGGAATAGGGAAGAGAATCAGATAACTTGGCTGTGGCAAAATACACTAATACTTGATGAACTGCCTGTTTTGTTTCTCATAATGATTAGATTTGCTATTTTCTTTTATATAATCTGCCTAATCATGTAAAAAATGCATTGGAATGAAAGGGAACACCACTAGATAAATCTGGAACAACTTGAGCATCAAAATAAGTAACAGTAACAAATTGAATGAAGCTCGAATTCATGACATAAACATACAAATAAAAAATTAGTGCAGAGGTAAATTTTGCAAAATATATCAGTACAATAATTAAAATTCAATAAAATTCATAAAAAAGTGAATAATGAATAAGTTGATAGTTTGAAGAGGAATGGGATAGTTATGCAGTCTCAAAGTACCTTCCTGAAAAATACTTCTGAATTAAATTGGAGACTCAAATGTCCTTCAGGGAATGTCAACAAATTTAGGGTTATTCTTATAATGGACCACTAGTTAGCCATGAAAAGGAATAAACCACTGATGTCCACTGATATGCACATTAGCACACATGAATCTCACAGACCTTATGGTGAGGGAAAGCAGATAAACACAAGTGTACAGAGTCGGCCCTCTGTATCCATGGGTTCTGCATCCATAGATTTAACCAACTGTGGTTTGAAAATATTTAGGTAAACAATGTATGGTTGTGTCTGTACTGAACATGTAGACTTGTCATGATTTCCTGAATAATACCGTGTAACAGGTATTTACATAGTGTATTATAAGTTATCTAGACATAATTTAAAGTATCCAAGGGATTCATATAGGTTATATGCAAATACTACAATGTTTTATATAAAGGACTAGAATATTTGTAGATTTTGGTATCTGCAAAGGGAGGGGTGTTTTAGAAATAATCCCTACAGATACTGAGGTTCAACTGTGACCTGTATGATTCTATGCATCTGATGTTCTAGCAAAGGCAAAACTATTGTGAACAAAATCATAAAAAGTATGGTATGAAAAACCCTGTTACTCCAATAAAATGATCTTGCATATCTTGAAGGAGTGTGGTCATCAAGAACTGTGAAGAGTCTGAAATTTTACCATGCTTCCAAGACAAAAAGTTAGACTGCCATCATCCCGTGGATGCTGGTAGAAGACACAAAACTCCTGCATCAGAGACAATGGATTTTATTATCCATAAAACAAGTAGCAGCCTGAGCCTCATGTTTGCCTTGGCTCCTCTTGCCCTTTAAGTTTTAGAAGGTGATGCAGAGGGGTCTAGGTGGATGCTGTGCACACAGCAAGTTTGTGTCAGAACCAGGGAAGGCCAAGCTTAAGGAATCCAAAGCAGCAAGCCTACTTGCCTTTTGCCATGGGATGAGACATTATCTTTTTCCTGAACAGAACTTGCTTTTTGTTCCAGAGGAGACTGTTCACTATATAACATCACACGTTATGCATTCAAACTATATTGTAATTAGACTAAGCTACATAGAAGGAACATAGAAGCTATCTCCCACTCCCTTTTCATTCCCCATCGTGTCCTTGGTACCCAGTACATAAATACATCACTGTTGCGTACACTTCCACAACCAAGGTGCAAAAGGAACCAATAGTTTGCCCCCAGGGCCGGTAAGCCTCATATCCTGCCATCTGTCATCCTTCTCTCTTGCTTTCACTTCTCTCATCTCAATTATACTTTTCTCACCTTTTCTTTCCACCTCAGTCTCTCAAGAGGTCATAAATGGAATAAAATTCTCTGTCCATTGCAGGCTCTAGTTAAAGAAGCAGTGCCCAACTTTTTTGGCACCAGGGATTGGTTTCATGGAAGACAATTTTTCGATGGGTGGGGGGTTGGGAGGCACTAGCTTCTCATAGGGAGTGTACAACCTAGATTCTTCACGTGAGAAGTTTACAGTAGTCTCATACCCACTGGTATGAGAATGTAATGCTGCCACTGATCTAACACAGAGGGGAAGCTCAGGCGGTGATTTGAGCAATGGGGAGCCGTTGTAAATACAGACAAAACTTGGCTTGCTTGCCCCCTGCTCATCTCCTGCTGGACAACTCGTTCCTAAGAGGCCTAGGGGTTAGGAATTTCAGATCTATAGGATAAAATTTTTACATTTCACTGTTTAAAAAACCCCCAAAGACCCCAGAGCAGTCTGAATCAAACAGTGTGCGAACTTAAATTGAGGACATGGGGTCTTACTTCCTGAGTGAGAATCTAGCTCCATTACTTACTTGCTGTGCTTTTTTGGCAGAAGTCATTTGCCTTCCTGTGTCTCACAGTATTCATTTTACAGACCCATTAGATGGGTTAATGGGAATATATTTCACAGCGCTTGGGGGAGCAGTGATACTGAAATGAAAATTAGCAAACTTTTAAAATAACCTTAACAAGTAGAACCTCAGTTTGAAAGGACAGCATCTAAATAATTAGATTATCCATTGAGAATACAGACTTGTTTACAGAATCTCTGCAGTAGGAGACACACATCGGAAAATTGTCTTATAATCCGAGGGGATTAAAATTTATCTTGGGCCCATTATGTGTAAACTGGAGTTGGTGTTACAAAAATAAAACATAGACTTAGCTCACAAAGTTTACAATCAAGTAGGAAATACAGTATACTTTTCAGATTTTTGAAAATTATACATGTTCACCAAAGAAAAATGGACAATGGTGAAAACCTAATATCCATGTTTCCTTACAAATCCATTCTAACTTTAAAAAAGTTATAAACTGCCTTACATGCAATTTTGTATCTGGCTTGTTTTCCCTAAATAGAAAGCATAATTTCCATTCTATCTTACAGTTTTGGAAAATCTGTTATTGCAAATTAGAGTGTGTGTGCATGGTGGGGGGGGAGGTAGCACCTGTAAATTCATTACAGCCATTGATATTTAGTACAGTGATTAAGGGCATGGGCATGGATTTATTTTTATTATTTTTTTTGTACTTTTTGGCTGGGGCTGGGTTTGAACCC
Organism: Arctocebus calabarensis; assembly: GCA_963573935.1. Taxonomy (NCBI): domain Eukaryota; kingdom Metazoa; phylum Chordata; class Mammalia; order Primates; family Lorisidae; genus Arctocebus; species Arctocebus calabarensis. The sequence goes on along the minus strand of CAUYON010162930.1, from coordinate 5,210 downwards.
GCCATCTCCAGTATATGGAATTGGCACCCTACTCCTGTGAGCCACAGGCACTGCCCTTTTTTATTATTTTTAATTAAATCATAGCTGTGTACGTTAACACAATCATGGGGTACAATGTGCTGGTTTTTATATACAATTTGAAATATTTTCATCAAACTGGTTAATACAGCCTTTATAGCATTTCCTTTGTTATTGTGTTAAGATATTTATATTCTACATTTAGTAAGTTTCACCTGTATCCTTGTAAAATGCACCATAGCTGTGGGCATGGAATTTAAAACTGCCTGTATCTGAAGCCCAGTTTCCCAATGTGTTGGCCGTGTGACCTTGGGCCAATTACTTTCTCTCTCTGAAAGTAAAGTTTATAAAACAGGGAAAATAGTACTTGTTATACAAATAAAAAAGGAAAAATAGTAGTGCTTACCTCAGAGGGTTTTGAGATATATGTAAAGCAACTAGCCCAGTTCCTGGCTCAATAAATTTAGCTAAGTTGTTTCCGACATATGTCACCAATATGCTTTCCATTTTTTGTATGCAGATTATTTCAGAATGAGCATTTAAATTAGGTTAATTAGGGATAGCATTTATTTTTAGCTACTTCTGTTTTTTCATTACCTTATTTCTGATTTTAAGAAATACTGCAAAAAAAAAGAAATGTATTTGCCAAGAGGTTGCCTATTTATTTCCTAATTTGTTTCTATAATTGCCTTATCTTAATTATGTTTTGTTTCTTGCATTACACGTTTAATTCATTTCCCCTTGCCATATAATGGCTATCAATTTGCCTTACAGCATAACTTTAAACATATCATCCTCTCCTTTTTTGTTATTTTGTTTCCACTCTTTTGTGGCATTTTTCTTGACAGTTGTTTTGAAGGGGGTTCCTTTCTTTCTAAGTGATTGTGATTTTGTTTAGTTTTATTACTGCATACACCTTCTGACATAAGAATGCTCTGGAGGCGAATTTTCAAACTCCAAAGATGGCTTTCATCTCTTTGGTCTATTCATATGTTACAGTAAATGTCAGACCGTTTCTTTCATCCAGAAGTCCAATGAGACCCATAAGATAAGGCTTAGGGTAGCAGAGTAAGAGCCGTCGGAGCAGTAAGACCAAAGCACTTAGGATGGAGGCTGAAAACCTGCAGAGGTATTTTTTTTCCTAAAAATTTTTATCTTGTTGTAAATATTCTAAAATCAGCTGATGTGCAGAATCTAGACGATCTCTTTGGGTTCCCTGTACTGCTATTGTCATTCAGCATTGCTATTTGGTTAATATGTAAACTGTTATGTGAAAAAGTTGTACTATACATATCAACAACATTGCTTTATTTCTCATTTTTTGAGGGTAATTTCTATTTGATTTGTTCATATTTTTCAGAATATAAGGTTTTTATCGCAATCCTATTTTAAAAGCCTTTATATGTCCACATTTAAAAAAATTTTTTTTTTTTTTTGGAGACAGTTTCATTATGTCGCCCTTGGTCAAATATTGTGGCATCACAGCTCACAGCAATCTCAAACTGTTGGGCTTAAGTGATTCTCTTGCCTCAGTCTCTGGGACTATAGGCACCCAGCACAATGCCCAGCTATTTTTTTGTTGCAGTTGTCATTGTTGTTTAGTAGGCCTGGGCTGGTTTCAAACTGCCAGCCTTGGTGTATGTGGCCTGCACCCTACTCACTGAGCTATGGCTGCAGCCAACATTTTAATTTTCTATTACCCTACATGGAAGTTCTTAAGAGTAGGTTGTCTTCACTACTGATTGAATATGTTCCTGTTTAGTCTGATACTTTCTCCTTAAATTGTACTTTGAGATATATTTTGTTAGACGTGATAGAATCTGATCTTAGAGTTTTAGTCTTAAAAGGGCTCTTTCATCTTGTCCCATATATAGTTTTTATTTTTCAAGAATTTAAGGAGACATTGTTATTTATTTTATTGTTCACCACCTTGAGAAATTTCAAAAGATTCTTAATCTTACATTTAATGATGCAAATAAAAAACAGAGGTTTATTTTTTTCTTTACAAAAGATACGGATTTTAGCCTTTACCTTATCCCACTGCCCCCAAAGAAATAGCCATTCTTTTTTGGCCTTCATTAACTTAAACTAGGGTTGTAAATCTCCTTTAAAATTTTTGACATAGATAAATCATTTAGTAAACCAATTGTTTCAAAAATTAAATTTAAAATTATCTGCATTACCCTAATAGTCCCAGTGATTTCAATACTCACCAACTGGCCTTTCTCTCCTCATTCATTTTTTCTTAATTTGGGGAGCATAGTGATTATTTTCTACTTTTCCCAGAAGGGCAAATGTTACCAAATGTCCTTCTGTTACCTTCACAATTTAGATTAAGTAGAACCATCCTGAACTACAAAACTCTGTGGACACTGCTCCATTCCAGCTGGCATTTAAAATGTGTGGAAGACAATCTTCAGACTTGTGCCTTTTGTTTGTTTTGAGACAAGGTCTCACTCTGTCACTCAGGCTAGAGTGCAATTGCATCACAATAGTTCACTGTAACCTTGAACTCCCAAGCAAGTAATCTTCCTGCTTCAGCCTCCCTAGTAGTTGGGACTACAGGTATGCATCACTATGCCTGGCTTTTTTTTTTTTTTTAGCAGAGACAGAATCTTGCTGTTGTCCAGGCTGGTCTTGAACTCCTGGCTTCAAGTGATTCTTCCGCTTCAGCCTCCCAAAGTGTTGGGTTCACAGGCATGAGTCACTGCACCTGGCCCTCCCCACTTACACAATATCAACAAGGTTTCTTCTATTAAAATGATTATTGTTTGCTGTTTTCTTTGGCACTACCTACTATTCAAAGGACCAGTCTCTGTAACCAGCCTTTTAAAAATCTGTTCCTTTTCTCTTCCTGCATTTATCTGAAGGTGCTTTTTATCTTTTGGTCTGGTGCTTTGGTTTATTGTAACTTATTTAAGTTGCAGAAGTCTTTAAGGAAAGCTTATTAAGCATAATATAGAAAACTGATTAAGGCAGTTCTGATCTGGTCAATGAACAAGTGGGGAGAATCCCCTCCATCTTCCCTTCAGGGCTCATGAGAACCCACAGCCTTCTGAAAGCAGTTTAATATCCATGGCTTTCATCAAGGATTAAACTTACTTTATTGTTTCTGACACAAATTTTAATTCAGTTTCTCTCTTCTTTTTCTACTCTCTGATTCTCTTCCTGCCTCCATGTCAATGTATGTCCTGTTGCCCTATGGTGGGAGCCAGAGCAGGTATTTTGTAATATTTCTTGTTGTATACATGCACCAGAAGAAGCAAGCCTTTTTAAATAAGTGCTTTAGGACACTGCTTTTTTTCTCATGCTTTAGAATTATCTGTTCCACTAGCCTCTTCATGATTTTTGCTTTACTCATTAAGAAACAAAAACTTTAAGTGAAATTATAAATACAAACAAATGAATAACCCAAGAGTATTAACCCAATAACCCAAAGAGTATAGTTCAAAAGCATATCACAAGGTTATCACTATCCTGGTCAAGACAGATAAGATGACCTTATGCTACCAACCCCCTTGTGACCCCACTGTGTGCATTCTGCTCATACACACTAGCATTGTTTCCACTTTGAGGCTTTTGTGAATAATGCTAGGGACACTCTTTATCTATGTCTTTTGGTTCATATACGTACATATCTTTGTTGGATATGTGCTTGGAAGTGGAACTGCTGAGTTCCAAGTATTTGTATGTTCAACTTTAGTAGATGCTATCAAACATTTTCCAAAGTGGCTCAGCCAGCATAACACTGTCATTAGCAGTTCCTATTGCTCCACACCTTCACCAGTATTTAGTATTGTCAATATTTTAGCTGCTGTTCATATCACTGTCAGACCATCTTATTTGTAGTTTTAACATGGATCTCCTTCATAACTGATATAGCTAACATTTGATTAAGTCTTTAAAAAAATTCTTAAACTTATGTTAACTGTCAAAGTAAAAATAACATTGTAATGTTTCTTTATAAGAAATCTACCCAATCCTGCCATTCTCTGACAAAAAAAAGAAAAAAAAAAAAAAAGAAATTGCAATCCCTTTTTGGCCTTCTTTTGTGAAGCACTGGTTCAAATCTCTTACCCATTTTGTTACTCATTTCTCAATGAGGTTATTATAGGGGAGTTTTTAGACTCCAAGGATAGTTTTCAGCTCTTTTAAAGTCCACTCAGGTGCTGATATAATATCCAGCAAGTGGTCAGAAACTTTAGGTCCATTTCATTTCCCCAGGAAACCCCAGGATCCAGGGTAGAAAAGGGTAACAGACTTCCTTGCCATAAAGCAAAGTTCTCAGGACAAAGAAGCTGAAACCCTTTAGCCACCTGTTGTAGGATTCTAAATTAGCCAATGTGTAGTAGCAAAGCCATCTTTCCATGTTGCCTATAGTGCCTTTGTCATTTAGCATTACTCTCTGTTCAGAGGTGGGATCTGTTATAACCCACCTCCTTAGTGAATTAAGGAAACCTGGATCCTCATGATTAAGGAAACCTCTACGATAGTGCAGCTTCTGGGCCATTAGTTAAGAGTAAACCCTATTCTGATGGGATTCTCAGTAGCTGTCTCAAATTATTAACTAGTACAGCCTTCTTATGAATATACTAATGAAGAGTGTTCGAGGATGGGAGCTAAGGTACCATCTTGCTCTACTGACAAGTCGTTTTGATGCAGAATTTGACTCAGTCATTTTTTTTTTAATCCCACTCCTTGGAGGGATTCTACTTAGTTACTGTTAAACAGAAATTCCTTTTAGTTTCCACTATTTTTACCTGAGTTTCTATGATTGATAAGACTTTTCATCCTACTCAATGTTTTCAAGGGTATTTTTGTAAAACAATGAGAGAGGATGACTGTAGATATGTGTATTTATATCATTAATTATTATCTTTCTTATTTTCTGGATGAGAAAATAGGTCCAAAAAAGGTAAATGGATACCCTATATGAAACTGGCTCTTGAGGAACTAAAGGCTAATAATATCAACAAGATCTAGAAGACATGATAAATTTCTATTAATAAATTACTATTAAGTAGAAGCTGAGTAATACAAGAACACTGATAATCTTTTAGGATAATATAAAGGTGATCTACTTTCATTCTGCTTTGTGAAATCCTTCAAGTTAATTATGGTAAAATAGGCTGGGTTGGGTGAAAGATGGGACTGCATTTCAATGCCTGGAATAGAGTCCTTATTAACCATGA
>CAUYON010162926.1:0-10835 GCA_963573935.1 Arctocebus calabarensis | reverse complement strand
TAGCTGGGACTACAGGTGCCCACCACAACGTCCGGCAATTTTTTGGTTGCAGCCGTCATTGTTGTTTGGCGGGCCCGGGCTGGATTCGAACCCGCCAGCTCAGGTGTACATGGCTGGCGCCTTAGCCCGTTGAGCCACAGGCGCCGAGCCTACTTTGTTCTTTTTTAGGAGAAGCTTTTATCTTCTTGTTAGGGTGGAAAACTCAGTAGGTACTCCATACAGTATAAGAAAAGATTTTCTCTACACCGAAATTAGGGTATAAAAGTACAAGTTTATTTTATCTTTTAGAAGGAGAGAGAGAAGAGAGTAGGAAAGAGAAAAGAGAGCAAGAGATGGCATGACATCACAAAAAAAGAAAGGAAGAATGCCTACCCTGAGGTCCAGTAGGTATCTGAATTGTAGGGAGACAAAGAGAATAAAGGTAATTGCAGCCAAATTCTCCAGATATTATAAATGTGAATGCCGTGTTTTTCCTCTGGCCATGTTGAAGAGGACTTTATACCGGTGTTTCTGATTTTGAGGCCTAATGGTCATACTCCCATAGTTTGGTCTTGGAACTCAGGAACCCTTGAGGCTATAGGAGAGCTGGTAAAATGATGAAGAGGAGGAATTTACATTTCCTTTTTGTCTACTCTTTCCTGTGGTTTGTGTAAAGGAAACTTAGGTGTCGGTGGGTACTAGTAGGTCTGCTAGACAGAGAAAGAAAGCAAGCAGAGAGAGATTGATTTTAGTCTTTACTGAAAAACTGTGAGTTAATAATTTTCTTATCATTTAACTATAAAGACTGACCATCTTTATGTTCTTTTCTTTTTGCTGTTCCATATATCTGAAAGAGTTTATGAAATTTCTCAAACAAATTTTGGCAGGTATTGTGAGATTGCGTTGAATACATAAATTGGCTTCTGAAAGTCTTATATGGTAAAAACATATTTCCTGTTCATGAACATGATGTTGTGGGAAGATGAGGTCCAATGGAGAGAAAGAGCACCCAAACACCGTGTTTAAGAGGGAAAAAGCTTTTATTCAGGTGAGGGTGCAGACGGCATGGAAAAATTCAAAATGGCCTCACTCTCTGACTGTCCCTTTTTATCTCTAGTCAAAAAGTTCCAACTGACAGGTACTTTTCTCATTGGTCAGTTTGAGTTTAGCAGGAGAAGCTGTTCCAAACCCCACAGAACTACAGGATTTCACAGGAGTAGAAATTTCCAGGTCCTAGGAAGTTAAGTTTCTACAGATTCCTAAGAGCTGAGTCACCATGGGGAGGACCCTGCAGGTGTATCCTTGGGGGCTCCTTGAGAAGACCTCTGTTTCCTTAGACCTCATCCTCCCTGAGTATCCTCTCTCAATGTCTTCTTTCATTTATTTAGGTTTTCTTAAATTTCTTACAGTAATGTTTGACAATTTTATGAATTAAGGTCTTTAACTTCTTTTGTTAGTTTTATTCCTAAATTAAAACTATTTTTTATCATTTCATTTTGAATGAGATCATTTATAATTTCATTTTTTAACCGCTTGTTGCTCCTATAGAAATACAATTGGTATTTTCTACTAATTGATTGAGTATCCAGGAATCTTGGCATTAGGTCATTGAATAAGTATAATAATTTATCTATCTTTAGAATATGTACATACAAGTATGTGAACATATATTTATACTTATAAATAATTGGAATTTTTGTTCTAGCCTATAAGTAAGCATTCTTCTGTCTTTTTAGACATAGGAATTTTCTGGTTATTTTTATGTTATTAATTTCTAACTGAACTGTTGTGTTTTGAGACTATGATCTGCATTATTTTACTTGTTTGAAATGTAGTTTTTGGAATTAAGCTTTTTAAATTTACATCCTATTAGAAGATTCAAAGAATAATGTAGGTATTCTCAATGATACCCATTTCCTTAAATTGAAAATGGCACTATTGATTCCATCTTAAGTGCATTTGATTTTTGTTTGTTTCTTTTTTTAGTAACAGGTATATTGGATACAGATTGGTATTTAGATAACTCACTGTCCGGCCAGGAAGTGAGATTTTTATGTAATTCATTATTCATGATATTCAAGTTGTTTCAAGGTATTCTGTTGCAATTTGAAAATATATCTGATAGTGGGTACTTGCCTTTTTTAAACTTTTAAATTGAAATAATTATAAGCTCAATTTGCTTTTAAAGCAGTTTTTCTGTGTCTGACGTTATCATCACTGTATGGTGAATAAGGTTCTTTTAAATAACATTTATTCTGTTACCTGACAGATTTTACTTTTCCTTTTATGTGAGAAATTTTACTAGAAATGATTCTAGGGTTTTCTTTTTAGGATAGATGTTAATATTTGAGTTCAGGAAATTAAAAGCAAAGTGAACATTAATCTTGCCTATTTTCACTTTTTGAATAGGTATAATAGGGCCTCCCCACCCCCATAGTTTCTCCTTTTTGCTACTTTCCCAAACATCCTTTTTGGTACATATACTCTAGAAGCATTTAGTTATGTGAAAGTATTTTAGAGGTTGTCAGCATTTGTATAAAGGTTATGGCAATGTTCACTTACCTAACTAAAGGGCACAATAATTACCTGGTACTAAATGAGTCAGGGTTTCTGTTTTAAAATGTACATATAGATGCATCTGTCAGTGGTGAATTACTGCCTTGCTCTAGGGGTTAAAATGCATGATTGCTATATGGTACATAAGCATCCTGACAAGGGGAAATGGTGCCTATTACTTGAAAATAATTATGTCTACAATTTGGCAGAATAATTTTTTGAAAGGTAAAAATATTTAAAGAAATGTTCCATTTTAAAAGTGGGAATTTGTGTTCTCAGAGTATTAATTATCATGGCTCCTGGTAGTCTAGTGGCTAAGATTCAGTGCTTTCAAAGTATTATTATATAATGCATCACAGGTCTTTAAATTATGATACATATTAAAACCCACCTAAGTGAAGCCTTTATAAGATATAATATGTAGTAAGAAAAAAATGAATAAGAAAGAGGTACATGAATAAAAGCAATCTGATACATTTAAGGAATTTGTTTAGGAAAGGTAGTTATTAGATAAGCAAGTTAGAAGGAAGGACACGCTAAGTGGTATATTAGCAAGTTTCCTGAATGCATGGGCACAGTAATTAGAGGCATATTGATTTCTAAATGTCAGCCAGCTTTTATTCTCTTCCTTCTCTAATGTCTATTTGTATTAACAGCCCTACTTCTAAAGGGGGTTTACAAGCTTTCTGTGAATATTGCTCTATAGGAAATACATTTCTCCTGCTATATGTAATACACCTAACCTTCAATTTGTGAGACCAACAATGATTTAGGACAGTGGTTCTCAACCTTCCTAATGCTGCGACCCTTTAATACAGTTCCTCATGTTGTGATGACCCCCAACCAAAGAATTATTTTTGTTACTACTTCATAATTTTGCTACTGTTACAAATTGTAATGTAAATATCTGATATGTAGGATGTATTTTCATTGTTACAAATTGAACATAATTAAAGCATAGTGATTAATCACAAAAACAATATGTAATTGTATATTGTGAAATACTTATTTCTAATTACAAATAAATGAAATTTTGTCTTGAGGCATGGTGTAGCATGGGTAATAGTCGTAATACAACATCAGCAAACTACATTGGTGCATTTTGCGACAGTATGCATAAAAAGCCAACATCAATGAAGATCAACAAGTCTACTTCTATATTTAGACTTGATAAACAACAAGCTGGAAAATCCTGTTTCACAAAGATATGTTGTTGGAAATGGAAGAAGGTGCAACACAGTCTCAGACAGAATAGGATATGATTGCAAATACTTGATCCAGAATTTTGTAACAGGCATTGTAGAGAAATCAGTTCTCGCTGCATCACTGTTAATAAGTTCAATGAACTCCTCTTGTGCTGTCTCAGGAACATCTTCAACTTTGACTGGGAATGGGCTTCTGGCAAGTGCAAATGGGGTGTAGGTAGATTTGGAAAGGAGAATGAAATTTCGTCTGCAGGAATGTGCAAGTGTTCTTTCACAGAAATTATCATTGTAATCCTTTTGTTTGGTTCAATGTCATGTTCGTCAAAAAAAGCAGATAAGGCAACATGTAAATTTTATTTTCATCCAATTTTTTTTTTGCCAAAGCTGAAGTTTCATTTGGAATGATTGGATTTTTTCAGACAAATTGAGGGATGTTGCATTTGGTTCTTGTAGTGATAAATTTAACTCATTCAAGATGGCAAAGATGTCAACCAAATAATCTATTTTCATTTTTTTTGTTGTGTTTGAGACAGTTTTACCATGTCACCCCCAGTAGAGTGCCCTGGTGTCACAGCTCACAGCAACTTCAAACTCTTGAGCTTAAGGGATTCTCTTGCCTCAGCCTCCCAAGTAGCTGGGACTATAGCGTTCACTTTAATGCCCGGCTATTTTTTTTGTTGCAGTTGGTTAGCTGGCCCAGACCAGGTTCAAACCAACCATCCTCGTTGTATGTGGCTGGCGCCGTAACCACTGTTCTACAGGTGCTGAGCCAAGTAAGCTATTTTCTGCAGTTTACTTTTATCTCTGAAAAGTGCTTTGAACTGTGGTCTTGCTCTCTGATTAAAAAACATTTTGAATTCATCATGAAGCTCAAAAACACATTTTAAAACTTTTCCTCTCAACAACCGTCTCACTTCAGTGTGAAATAGCACAGCATTGTTTGGCGTATCCAACTCGTTGTACAGTTGCGAAAACAGTCGACTGTTTAAAGTGCTCGCCTTTACAAAATTGACAGAACTATGACACTTTTCATTGCTTCTTGTAACTCTTGGGCAGTGTCTTCATTGCTAATATTCGCCGATGAATCATACAGCAAGTTCCAATGAGTTTTGGTGACCCATTCGGTACCAAACATTGAAATCCAGGTCGACATCCTAGCATAGCTGGAGCACCATCTGTGCAGACACCACAAACCTTTTCCCAAGAGCTCTTAAGCTCGTTCAGAAATGAACCAACTGTATCAAATACATCACATGCAGTAGTTGTCGTTTTAAGAGGTTTGCAAAAAGGAAACTCATTTTTTTTTTTTTTTTGCACTTTTTGGCCAGGGATAGGTTTGAACCAGTATATGGGGCTGGCGCCCTACTCCCTTGAGCCACAGGCGCCACCAAAAGAGACTCATCTTTAATGTTACCATCATTAATATGCCTCATGTAAATCAGTAATTGTGAACAGTTTGCAGAATCCAGTCTGTGGATTCATCGAGCTAGATACTAAATATTGGAAGTGGAGCAGATTTAATTTCCTGGATTACCTGATCAAGAATATCAGCAGACGCGTTATCTATTCTTCTGAAGACAGTGTCGTTAGATAAGGAAATTTCACTCAATTTCATAATAAATTTGTCTCCCAATCATAACTCAAACAATGTCTTTGATCTCTGGCAACAGTAAATCCTCAGCAATGGTGTGAGGTTTCATAGCTCTGGCGATTCTGAGTGCCACCAAATATGAAGCTTCAATGGCTGCAACTTTTGTTTGTGGTTCTTGCCACCAGTGTCAAGTCTGGCTTTCTTGAGTCCATCAGCTTTGCTTCTAAAATAGGTAGTATCCTTGCTGGCAAAGCTTGGATGCTTGCTATCCAAGTGACATTTTAGTTTGTTCAGCTTCATAGATTCAGCTGATAGAACTTTACAACAAATAACACATTGCGGTTTCTCAATTCCTGCTGTAATTATTGAGGTAAAACCATACCTCAAAAAAAATTTTTACTATGTTTTTTTTCTTCTCTACACGATCCATTGTCATGGGATGGTTTGCTAATGAAAATAATATAAAACAATAGCTTTAATCATATAAAAGATGATACATGGCATAGTTCAGTCAATGTAGTTCATTAAAGTTTCCTATGATTTACCATTCCCTGTGGGTTTTTTTTTTTTAACATACCTGTTACTATCACAAGGGGGCAGTATTCACATCAACCACAGCTGAATATAAAAAGACTGATCAGCGTCCAGATTAAGTTGGTAGAGATATATATATTTTTTTGCAATAGTTGATGACTTTACATTTACCCAGTAATTGTAATTCATGAAGTGTCATTTTACCTGCAGTACTGCTGCTTTCCACACAGCAGCTGCTCTCTACACATGTGTGACTGGTACAGTGATAAGTACATTATGGCACCAACCCTGTCACATACACCTGTCTTTGTACAGGGTGTATGTGATGAGGTTGGCACGATGATGTCATCACTCCGGGTCCTCATATGTGGGCGTATCTGCATGTGGGTGGACCCGCCTGGAGACGGATAGAAGAGCGGTGTCTTGGTTCCTAAGACCACTGGAAATATGTGTTTTCCTATGGTCTTAGGCGACCCCTATGAAAGGGTCATTCAATCCTGAAAGGGGTCACGACACACAGGTTGAGAACCGCTGATTTAGGAGACAGTTAAAGCTTGTTTTAGATTAATTTCTTATTTGTCAATTGATGCTATGAAATTCTCTATTACACTGTTGAGATTTGGGGATATTTCCTCTACTTTCTACTTGAATCTAGGAAACAAATGCCTTCTTACATTTAGAATTTATGTGATGATTTGTACTACAAATCACCATGTACTTTCCAAACATAATAAGCTTTTTGCTAAGTTGGTTTTATTCAGGTTGTTCATCAGCTATTAATATCCTTTTAATAACCTGTAATACTTATCGGTCTTAAAGTAGAATATAGGGAACAGAGTATGTTCCCAGGAAATTGGCTTATTTTATAGAATTTAAGTTGCTTTGAGAGTATGCTTTTATGGCCTTATTAGAATTAGACCATGTCAGTAGAGGGTAATTACTTAACTACCTCACAGCTGTCACCTGGTGACAATAATTATAATACACAATTAAGTCTGAGAGGCATTCCAGTTTTAGAACTGTTAAATTATGAATAAATGCATATCCTGGAATTGTTCAAATAGATTTTTTGAAGTCACTAACAGAATTTCTTCTTTTCTTCTTCTTCTTCTTCTTCTTTTTTTTTTTTTTTAAATGAGGTCTTCTTATGTTGCCCAGGCTGGTCTTGAACTCCTAGATTCAAGAAATCCTCCTGCCTTAGCCTCTCAGATAGTTGGGATTATAGGCATACATCACATCACTGCATCTGGCACTAACTGAATTTAAAAGAGATAGTTATGACAATCTAGCATTCTGATTTTCTATGATTAGACCAATATTACACACTGAGAATTTTTTATTTTGAACTTGTAAATTTATTTATTTATTTAGAGGTGGAGTTTCACTTTGTCATTGCTGGTAGCATGTTGTGGCATCATAGCTCACAGCAATCTCACACTCTTTCCTGGGATCAAGCGATTCTCTTGTCTCAGCCTCCCCAGTGGCTAGGGGTACAGGCACCCACCATAACACCCAGCTATTTTTTTTTTTTTAAGAGATGGGGTCTCCCACTTGCTCAGGCTTATCTTGTACCTGTGAGCTCAGACAGTCCACCTGCCTCGGCCTGCCGGAGTGCTAGGATTTCAGGCGTGAGCCACCGTGCCCAGCATTATTTACTTTAGATACTGCTCAGTGTTCCATTCTCAGATTCCTATAGCAGCATTTACAATGATCTCTACAGAGATCATTAGACTCTGTCACCCATCTTCAAAGATCATCATCTATCACTGTCCAGTGAGAGAGTTGTTGTAGTCTAGTGGCTTTGTGCAGGGAGTATTAACAATTTTTCTTTATGTACAGTCAGTCATATTCAGACTGGAGTTGTGTCCATTTATTAACATTGTACATTATGAAAAAAGTTATGATAAAAATGAGATATGTCTACATTTGCTTGATTAACAGGGAATATTTAATTATGTCCTACCCATATCCTGCCCCACTAGCAGTTCATCTCTATGTGTTCCAATAGGATAATTCCAAAGGTGGCATTTCTTCATTCCCAGTCCTTTTAGAATTTAGGAATAGGAAGGAAGGGATGATACACAGATGGAAATAAAGTGTATGGCATTTAAAATTCGTATGGTTCCAAACTTTCCTTGGGTTTTCATCTCTAGCTAAATTATCCTTTACTCCATTTTTTTACTTCTTGTCTCAAATCCTTGGTGTTCTCAGGTTTTGTTTAAATTTCTCCCTTTGTGTTTGTTACCCACGCTCTAAGCCTAAGCCCAAATCCTACCTACGATTCCCCCATAGCAAGCTCTTTTTATTCTACTATTTTCCACCAATATACACCTCTTATCAGAAGATATCTTTTTTTTTTTTTTTTTGGAGACAGAGTCTAACTTTGTTGCCCTTGGCAAAGTGCCGAGACTTTATAGCTCACAGTGACTTTAAACTCTTGGGCTTAAGTGATCTCCTTGCCTCAGCCTCCCATGTGGCTAGGACTACAGGTGCTTGCCACAATGCCTGGCTATTTTTAGAGACGCGGGTCTCACTCTTGTTCAGGCTAGTCTTGAACTAATGAGCTCAGGCAATCCACCTGTCTTGGCCTCCCAGAGTGCTGGGATTATAAGCATGAGCCACTGTGCCTGTTAGGGTTATTTATATGTCAGGTTTTCCTGTTAGATTTTGATACTGAATTATTCAGGTTTCTATTAGTATATTATCTCCTGTATGCATGCAATGAATGTTTTTTGAATTGAAGCCTTGGACATTTTTAGATATATACATTATTTCTTTTAATTCTTTTCCAATAGACAGTAGAACCTCCATAGCTGACCACCTCTCTAAACTGACCACCTTCTTAAGTTGACCTAATTTTTGTAAGCTGGATGTGCATCAGATGTACATATCAGTACAGTAGGCCTAGTTCCCTATGTTGACCACTGTTACAGTCCTTTTGGAGGTCAATTTACAGAGGTCCTACTGTATATTAACAGTTCAGTTGACCCTTGAAAACAGTGGGGCTTAGGTACACCAAGCCCCTGCACATTCAAAAATCCACAACAACTTTTAACTCCCCCATAACTTAAGAGCCTACTGTTAATCAGAAGCCTTACTGATAATATATACAGCTAATTAACACAGATTTTGTATGTTGCATGTATTATGTACTGTGTTCTTACAATAAAGTAAGCTGGAGAAAAGAAAATGTTATTTAAGAAAATCATAAGAAATAGAAAATATATTTACCATTAAGTGAAAGAGGGTCATCATAAAGGTGTCCATTCTCGCCACCTTCTATTGAGTCGGCTGAGACAGAAGAGTTGGTCTTACTGTCTCACGGGTGGCAGAGGCAGAAATAATGGAGGTGAAAGTGGAGGCAGCAGAGGCAGGTGCACTTGGAGCAGTTTTATTGAAAAAGTGCTTATACGTGGACCTATGCAGTTCAAACCTGTCTTGTTCTAGAAATGACTGTTATTTTGTTAGATTTACTAAATACATTTATATTTCCATTTGCTGCGACCCCTACGGCCTTGGTCTCGGCTGCACAAAGGAACTGGGCATCCCAGTGACTTGGTAGACACCTCCGCTCCCTGGAGCCCCCAGTCCTGGCAGGGCTCAAGGAGGAGGTGGTCCCTGAGCTCGGGGAAGGCAGGCAGGGAAGGGGAGGCGCCACACGGTGTCACCCACCTTGCCCCCAGTTCTCACTCTGCTGCCGCCGTCTGCGGGCGGGCGAGGGGAGGACAGCCAACGCAGGATAGACGGACCTGACTGAGGGCACTCACAGCGCCAGTCGTGCAACCCTTGTGCAGAAAGCTATGTTAGCATTTTTAACTGTTAGCCTGTTCAGCCGGTTTTCTGTTTAATCTGAGCTGCCATAACCGTCATTGAGGTATTTTCTTGCTTATTCATGTCTGTATCACATACTTCCTCCCCTGAGGAAGGGCTAGGAAAACCTTCGTACACTCCTGGTTCCCAGTTCACCTCAGGTCCAGGTTCCCACTGAACCTCACTATCCTCAGTTTCAAATTCTGCTTGAACATTACTTCCTTCCTCAGTTTTTAATTCTTGTGACTCCCCAAACAGGAAGTTACTCATTGTTTTTCTTAACTTTCTTTGCTTATTATTTACCACAGGACCCACTTATTCTGACCTAGGATTCCTTTAATTCTAATTGGCCAAAAGGTCCTACTTACTCTGAGTGGAGTTTCCCTTTGGGATTTCTTCTTGCTGTCTACTGAAGGCTTCAGGTGCTTCCGGGTGTCCTTTTTTCCCTTCTGTCCAAGTCCCCGGTGTCCTACTGTATCCTGCTGACTATTCTAGATGTCACGACTCCTACGTCTCAGTCGCTGCAAGAAAGAACCAGGCGTGACACAGATTAGAAGTACAAGCTTGAGGGAGGTGGGCTAACCTCAAGTGCAGGGTAGCACTGTGCCCCCTCCACAACAGTTGTTTATTAAGGTTATACACAACAAGTGTGGAGAGTTCAGGTAATTACATATGAGGGCTATGTGAGGATTGCCACATGCTCTTTCCCCACAACCCCCATGAAGAAGTATCAAGCCTCAATGTTTAACACATGCTTACTAATGAGTGACCGATCTTATCTTATTCTGGAACACTTAGTTACTTGGGGGATTGCCCCTAAGTCACAAAATATCTCTAGGCTTGCCAGGAGACTGTCCTGTTCTCAGAGTTTCCTTTAATGTGATAAGAATCAATCCTGGCTAGGCGCCTGTGGCTCAATGGGCTAAGGCACCAGCCACGTACACCTGAGCTGATGAGTTCGAATCCAGCCCGGGCCCGCCAAACAACAATGACGGTGGCAACCAAAAAATGGCCGGGCGTTGTGGTGGGAGCCTGTAGTCCCAGCTACTTGGGAGGTGGAGGCAAGAGACTCGCTTGAGCCCAGGAATTGGAGGTTGCTTTGCACTCTACCCAGGGTGACAGCTTGAGGCTCTGTCTCAAAAAAAAGAATTGCTTAAAAG
>CAUYON010162925.1:0-13097 GCA_963573935.1 Arctocebus calabarensis | reverse complement strand
GGAGAAAGTTGTGAAGAAAAGGGCTGTCTGCCTTAAAGAAAGATGGAGACTTTACCTCTTTCATGTTTATTTGGATGGAGCTATTCTTCTTAGCAAAGTATCTCAAGAATGGAAGAAAAAGTATCCAATGTACTCAACCCTTATATGAAGCTAATTTAGCTTTCATATGAAGGCTAAGACCCAATTGTAGCACAAGAATATGGGGAAAAGGGCACTGGAAAGAAGGGGCGGGGGAGGATGGGTGGAGGGAGGGCGATTGGTGGAATCACACTTACGGTGCATCTTAGAAGGTTACAGGTGAAAGTCTACTTATAGTGATTAAGAAAATGCCATGAAGGCCATGTTAAACGGTTTGATGAAAATATTTCAGATTGTATATGAAGTCAGAACAATGTGCCCCATGATTGCACTAATGTACACAATTAGGATTTAATAAAAATTAAGAAAAATAAATTAACTAGATGAAATTAAAATAAACTGTTGAAGAACATTTAATGACAAGAAATACAATGTCTTACCTAATGTGCATGATGCAATAGTACATTTCAAAACTATTAAGAAAAGAGTATAATCATGATGGATGTGTTTCTTAATTCAATGTAAGCATTTCACAATGTGTATCAAATCAGTACACTGAAACTCATAAATGCATCAATGTATACAGTTGTGATTCAACAAAAAAATTAAAAAGAAGAAATACAATAATGTTAAATAAATTACACTAGCCATGCTCCATATAAAAATAAATATGATGTGTAAAACACCAATTTGTAAAAATGTTCTTGTAATGCATAAATACTGGACACAAACAAAATTGTTATTAGATGAAATGCCATGTATTGATGCTAGGTAGAAGAGTGATGGCATTTCTTATGTCTCTATATTTTGACTTTTCCATATTATTTATTACTTTATAAAAAGAAAGGGATTTATAATTAGTAGTATGAGTAGTATTAATTAGAAGAAACCATATAGGTAAACATATTTTAAATGGAAAAAGCACAAATATTTACAAAATATTAATTACAAAATTTTACAAAGAGGTGGCCAACTTGTAGATATTTTGTAAAATTCTGTAATGAATATTTTATGAATAAAGGTACATTTAGCTACAATTTCCCATTTTCCCTATGTATGGTGACTTTAGGGATGACTTTTGGGACACCTTGTACAATACAATGAAAACTAAATCTCCCTTCAACAATAGGACAATTGATATAGGTACTTATGTGTATTTTATTTACAGGTAATACCCATGAAGATATACACATAAACGGACTTTTAATAGAAAAACAAATGCTATTCCCCAAATAATTCAATAAGTCCTATATATGCATCAATTGTTTCATTTGATTTATTTATTTATGTTTTATTGTTTGGGATTCATTGAGGGTATAAAGAATTAGGTTACGCTGATTGCATGTGTTATGTAAATTCCCTCTTATAATTGTGTCCCGCTGCCAAATGGTGTGCCATACCTCATGACCTCCAACCCCCTCCATGTATGAGGCTATCTTTTGTATTCCCCTACCTCCCACCATGTTTTAGGTCATCTACTGCATCAATTGTTTTAAACAAATAGCATAATGTTATACATAAGATAACAAAGGATTCATGATGGCATTTGACAAGATGGAGAAAGTGTCTTTGTTTTAGTGTTTACAAAGAACAGAGCTCCATGACACTTGAAGATATTGAAAAGCTTCCTCAGACTGAAGAAACTCTGAGCAAAAGCAAGGAGATGGAAAGGAAAAATGGCATGTTTAGTGACAACGATGATTAAGCTAATTTTGTCAGATCTCATGACTGGTTAAGGCAAGAGCTGTAGAAACATAACTTAGGGCCCTAGAAAGTATCAGCAGGCTCAGGCCTTTAGATTGTATTTACTTAGTATTTAATTGAAGAACTATTGAATAATATAGAGGACATTATACTAGCTATGTTCCCTATGTACATTTTGGTTAAGAAAAAAAAGAAAGAAAGAAAAGCAAAAACAGTAAAAACATACTGTAAAAGTCTGGCTAGAAAGTACCGCATATTTGAATTTTGCAGATGACCTTAAATCAAGAAGAAAAAAACCAGGAGAGATATTTCCAGACACATCCAGAGGGAAGTTGAGGGAAATTTTTCCAAACCTTAACTTAGAACATCTGAACTAACTAAATGAGTAAATAATAATTTTAAGAGAGGTAATATTTGCAATGTCTTCTAGTGATAAATCTTTGGTGATATTAAAGCTGAATAGGCCAGGTGCTGTGGGTCTCACGCCTGAAATCCTAGCACTCTGGGAGGTCTAGGCGGGTGGATTGCTTGAGCTCAGGAATTTGAGACCAACCTGAGCAAGAGCTAGACCTGATCTCAAAAAATATAACCATGCCTTATGGCTGGTGCCCACAGTCCCAGCTACTTGAGAGGCTGAGGCAAGAGGATCTCTTCAGCCTAAGAATTTGAGGGTGCTGTCAGCTATAATGCCACAGCACTCAACCACAGGGCGATTGAATGAGACTCTTTCTCAAAAAAGAAAGAAATATTAAAGATGATTGACCTTCTTTGTGCTAGTAATATTCTAGATGTTAGGAAGTTAAACGTGTTCAGAACATGTCCAAGAAACCACACAAAGAAAAAGAACACCACACAAAGTGTTCCACAGCTGCCACTTTTGGGGGCCAAATACTCCAATAGACCTCTCCATTAAAGAAGCTCAACTCATTGGTTCCCAAATATTTCTTGAATAATAGTGTTTTGTGTACTACTTGATTCCTACCTCAGGAGATAGGTGCCTGCTTAAAGCTTTAAAGAACACAGACCCAACCAGATGCCACTCTCAACAAATGCCCAAACCTAAGGGGTGTTTTGGTGACAACCTTAATCAAATAGAAATATTCAAAAGCAAAATATTGTGCAAATGAGAATTATTAGGGAAGTTTGCAATAAAGACGTCAATTGCTGCCAAGAGTCAACTGGGTCACAGACAGCTTCGGCTGTGGGACTCAGACTATCAGCATCAGGAAAAATAAGACCAGCGCGAATTACAGGGACAGGAAGGGTTTCGGGTGAGAAGTGGAATGTCTACATAATGAGTGTATTTGGACTCCTGTGCAGGGGTCCCAAACAAGGTTGTCACGCGCAAAGGCCAGGAGACCCCAAACTGAGTGTGACCTGTGAGGGAGGCGGCGGGGAGGGTGGAGGAGAGGGGGAGTCATTCGAGAGACCTGAGTGGTATCTCTGGCCTCTGTCTTCGGGCGGGTCACTAACATCTCTTGCTAACTCTTCTCCTCTGTCACACCAGCATTTCCAGATCCCAAAGGGCATCTCTTCAGGCTCGCCCACTGCAGGAGCGCAGAGGTGGCTGCCACCTGGCGGCACCTGGCGGCCTCTTGCAGAAGCGCGGTGCTGTGGCTCCTGTGCTAGGGGGAGGTTTCCCAGAACAGACGCAGCGCCGCCAGGTCCTCCTAGCAGAAGCTGCTCAGGCCCTCGCCATGCCGCTCGCCTGAGTGGCCCCAGCGCCCAGCCCCAGCTGCCGCACGCTGTCTCTCAGGCTGCCCAGCTTTGGGTTGGGTAGGAAGGGAGCTCGACACTGTGGCCCGGCGTGGATTCCGTAGTCAATGCTGACCGAGTCCTGCAGAAAGTCCAGGCACATGGGGCGCCTGGCCTCCTGCAGTAGCCGCTCCCTGGACGCCCCAGGGGCGGTGACCCTCCTGGCCCTCACCTACAGCAGCGCTGCCTTCTCGCTGGCGGTGCTACCCTCCTCATCCGGGGGAGGGTTGCGGTGGGAGGAATCCCACAGCCCCGGGAGTAGCAAGGTGGTTGTAATCTGCTGGATGGGGTTCAAGAGTTCAAGGGAGCCACTCCCCATGAAAAGTTACAACTCAGGGCACTCTTGGCCTCCAGGATAAAATTAGCATTATTAAACTCACCTCCTAGAAAATGGCATTTCTTCAGGAATCCCCCAGGGTGTGCCTTAAAGGAGCCTCTAATCACTCATTCTCACTGTCATTAGATTCGGAGAATTCATGAGCTCATGCCCTCCATTATTTACTGAATGGTAACATCTTTGTTAAAATCTTTTTTCTTAATGTGGCATAATCTTTTTTTTTTTTTAACTTGTGGCTTGTCTCTGGTAATCCCAGCATTTTGGGAAGCCAAAGGGATCTCTTCTGGACAGAAGTTCTAGATTAGCCTGAACAAGAAGAGTAAGACCTCCGTCTCTACAAAGAAAGAGAGAGACAGAGAGAAAGAAAAGAAAAAAGAAAAGAAAAAGTAACCAGGCATCATAGTGAGCACCTACTCAGTAGTCTGAGTTCAGAGGATTGCTTGAGCACTAGAGTTTGATGTTGCAGTGTGCTATGATGAATCCACTGAACTTTACCCTGGGTGATGTAGAGAAAAACAAAATAAATGCATTTTACCCCAAACTTAATTTTTTTTCTATCTTACACTAATTAGCTCATGATAAAAAAAGAGACATCACCTGACTGGGTGATGCCTGCATGGGTGTGTGTATAATAATTATCTTGTTAACAGAATTTCTTTCTTCAGGTCTCACAGGTTTGAAGAATAAACTCATGGACCACAGAGAAATGACAAGATTGTATTTATTGAACAGAAAGGAATACCGAAGGAGTACAAATTACCAGAGCAGAGGGAAAGACCCAGGTGGGGAGTCTCCACAGGTCTTTTGTCTAGGGTGTATAAGGTCTTGAGAATTACATTTGGCTAGGACTTCGTGGATGGAAACACTTTCTCAATGTTAATTAGTGTTATTGACAAATGAATGAATGCAGTCCCTCCAGTTGGGGGCAAAAAGTCAAGGCATTCCTTTCATGATATTGCCCAGGCCTAGGAACACTACGGTTCCTTGTCCAGCCTTGAATGGGGAAAACTTTTAAATCTACAGCCCTCCCACAATTCTGAACATTTAAATAATTATATGACCTGGTTTAGGGAAAGCTTTATAATGAACACACAAGTGTATTATTACTTTTGCAAAGCTTATCTTGGTGGTGACAAAGCTGTAGACTAAGACACTCACACAAAGGAATAATCCAAGCTCAGACTATCGGTGCCACACCTGTGTTATGGGGACACTGGGATAGCAGCAATATGATTAGACATGGTATACATGTATCACAATTTATTAATAATATTACACAGCCTTAAAGAAAGATGAAGACGTTACTTCTTTCATGTTTACATGGATGGAGCTGGAACACATTCTTCTTAGCAAAGTATCTCAAGAATGGAAGAAAAAGTATCCAATGTATTCAGCCCTACTATGAAGCTAAGTTACAGATTTCATATGAAGGCTATAACCCAATTATAGCACAGAATATGGGGAAAGTGACAAGGGAGGGGAGGGGAGGGAAGGGAGGCTGAATCAGGATGAGTATAGGGAGGCGATTAAGATCATACAGACAGTAGACAATTCTCCAGCAGTGCCTGTCATCTAAGCAAAATAATTTCAGTATGGGTGGGTTTAAAGTGTTGATAGGGTGTGCCTCTGGGAAATCATACAGTCCATTCCTCAACACATTTTTGTGTGTGTTGGTAGCTGCCAAGTTCTGGACGGTATGTTGGTCTCAGCCATGTAGAAGGATGACTTAATGCCTTTTGCAATAATCTGGATAGAACTAGAGACCATTCCTCTGAGTGAAGCATTTAATAATGAAAAAAACAAACACCACGTGTATTCACAAATTGGAACTAACTGATGAACATACGTGTGTGCAGAGGGAGATAAAACTTAATTCACCAGTCCTGCAGGAATATAAGAGAGGATTCTGAACTAGTCTGTGGGTTCAAGGTCAGACTTCTGGGGTTTGCAGAGCTACCTACCAGGGGCTGTGATTCTAGTGGCAACAGATAAGTAGGGGAACAGGGGAGAAAGGTGTGGGGAACAGGTATAAAGTTGGGGGAAGAAGTCCAGTCCAAGTATTGCAAAGGCTTTAATAGTAAAGAAGAGAGCAGACCAGAGTGTTACCAGGAGCCAGTTGGTTACATAAAGGTTTAGGAGGCTATTATTATCCCTCATCAGTATGGTTGGAATGTGGGAGGAGGCTGCAAGAGGGAGTCATCCCCTTCTGTAGAGGGACTAACTGTTGCACTAAGGGTCAATCAATCTTGGAGTCACTCACCTGATTGGCCAATAGCCAGGGCAGAATAAAAAGTTACTGTTCTGTTTTTTCTCAGGCACTGGCCTTGAAGCATTCTAGGGTGGTTTTGAGGGGGTATGGTTCCCATGATCATATTATTTGGTTTCTTTTTATTATTCTTTTTATTAAATCATAACTTTGTACATTGATGAATTTATAGGATTCGGGGTACTGCTTCGATATACAACATGAAATGCTTATATTGAACGAAGTAACACATCCATCACAATTATACTCATTTCTTAATAATTTTGAAATGTACCATTGCATCATGCACATTAGGTGAGGTCTCCTCAAATACCCTGTCCTCCCATATCCCCTCACCCCTCCCCTCTCTTTCCTCTTCCCTTCTACTTTCTGTACTATAGTTATGTTTTGCCATTCATATGAGTGTGTAGATGATTATATATTGATTTCATAGTGGTATTGAGTACATTGGATACTTTTTTCCCATTCTTGAGATATGTTACTGAGAGAAATATATTCCAGTTCCATCCAGGTAAACATAAAACATGTGAAACATAAAAGATGTGAAGGTGATTATATATTGATTTCATAGTGGTATTGAGTACATTGGATACTTTTTTTCGACTCTTGAGATATGTTACTGACAAGAATATGTTCCAGCTCCGTCCAGGTAAACATAAAAGATGTGAAGGCTCCATCTTTTTTATGGTTGCATAGTATTCCATGGTGTACATATACCATAGCTTGTTAATCCATTCATGGGTTGATGGGCACTTGGGCCGTTTCCATGTCTTGGCTATTATGAATTGGGCTGAAATAAACATTTTGGTGCCAATGTCTTTGTTGTAAAATGATTTTTTGATCATCTGGGTATATACCTAATAGAAAAATTACAGTATCGAACAGTAAATCTACTTACAGTTCCTTGAGTGTTCTCTAAACTTCAAACTTCTTTCCAAAAAGGTCATATTGGCTTGCATTCATACTAGCAGTGTAGAAAAATTCCCTTCTCTTTGCATCCATGCCAACATCTGTAGTTTTGGGATTTTGTGATGTGGGCTAATCTTACTGGTCTTAGGTGATATATCCAAGTGGTTTTGATTTTCATTTCTCTGATAATTAGGATTATGAGCATTTTTTCATATGTTTGTAAGCCATGTGCCTGTCTTCATCAGAGAACTTCCTGTTCAAGTCTCTTGGCCACATAGAAATGGAGTTATTTATTTTATTATTGATTAGTTTGAGTTCTATGTAGATTCTAGTTATCAGACCTTTGTCAGCAGCATAACCTGCACAAATCTTCTCCCATTCTGAAAATTGTCTGTTTGCTTTACTTACTGTGCTGTTGGCTGTGCAAAAGCTTTATAGTTTAATCAGATCCTAGTAATGTATTTTTGGTGTTGCTTCAATTGCCCAGGGGAGTCCTCCTCAAAAAACATTCTCCCAGGCAAGTTTCTTCAAGTGTTTTCCCTGCAGTCTCTTCTAGTATTTTTATAGTTTCCTGTCTTAAGTTTAAATCTTTTATCCAGTGAGAATGAATTTTTGTTAATGGTGAAAGGTGGGATTCCAGTATCATTCTTCTATAGGTCGCCAGCCAGTTCATCCAGAATCATTTGTTAAATAGGAAGTCTTTCCCCTACTGAATATTTTTGATAGGCTTGTCAAAATAAAATGATGATAAGTAGCTCGGTTCATCTCTCAGTTCTCTATTCTGTTCCATAAATCTACTGCTCTGTTTTTGTGTCAGTACCATGTTGTTTTGACCACTATAGATTTATAGTGTAGCCTGAAATCTGCAAATGTGATACCTCCTGATTTGTTCTTATTTCTGAGTAATGTATTGGCTATTCAAGCCTTTTTCTGATTCCATATAAAACGAAGTACTATTTTTTCAAGTTCTCTAAAGTATGACAATGGTGCTTTAATAGGGATTGCATTAAGTCTGTAGATTGCTTTGGGTAGTAGGGACATTTTAACAGTATTGATTCTTCCCAGCCATGAGCATGGTATGTTCCCATTTGTTAACATCTTTAGCTATTTCTTTTCTCAGAATTTCATAGTTCTCTTTATAGAGATCTTTCACATCCTTTATTAGGTAAATTCCCAGATATTTCATTTTCTTTGACACTATTGTAAAAGGAATAGAGTCCTTGACCATATTTTCATCTTGACTATGGTTGGCATATATAAAAGTTACTGATTAAGTATTGATTTTGTATCCTGAGATGCTGCTGTATTCCTTGATCACTTCTAGAGCTTTGAAGTTGAGTCCCTGGGATTTTCCAGGTATAGGATCATATCATCAACAAAGACTGAGAGTTCAATCTCCTCTGACCCTATTTGTTTACTTGATCGCCTTCTATTGCCTGATTGTGATGGCTAAGACTTCCATTACTATGTTAAATAGCAGTGGAGACAGTGGGCACCCTTGCCTAGTTCCTGATCTGAATGGAAATGTTTTCAATTTTACTCCATTCAATATGATTTTGGCTGTGGGTTGCTGTAGATAGCCTCTATTAGTTTAAGAAATGTCCTTTCTATGTCTATTTTCTTAAGTGTTCTGATCATGAAAGAATGCTGAATATTATCAAAGGCTTTTTCTGAATCAGTTGAGAGAATCATATGGTCTTTGTTTTTTATTTTATTGATGTGATGTATTATATTCATAGATTTGCATATGTTGAACCAATCCTGTAACCCTAGAATAAAACCAACTTGATCACGCTGTATAATTTTTTTGGTGTCTTGTTGAATTCTGTTTGCTAAGACCTTATTGAATATTTTCACATTGATATAATTTTCTTTCCTTGTTGGATCCTTTCCTGGTTTGGGGATCAGAGTGATATTTGCTTCATAGGATATGTTGGAAAGTAGTCCTTCTTTTTCTATGCTTTGGAAAATGTGTATAATGTAGGTACTAGTTCCTCTTGAAAGGTTTGAAAGGTTTGATAGAATTTGGATATGAAGCCATTTGGTCCTGGCCTTTTCTTTTTTTGGGATATTCCGTATTGTTGCTGCTATTTCAGTGATTGATATATGTCTATTCAAAATTTCTAATTCTTTCAGGTTTTGTCTAGGGAGGTGGTGTGCTTCCAGGTATTGTTCCATTTCCTTCAGATGTTCATATTCCTGGGAATAGATATATTTGTAGTAATCATTGAGGAGTTTTTGAGTTTCTGAAGTCTCTGTTTTTATTTCTCCTTTGTCATTTCTATTAGATGATATTAGAGATTGTACTTTTTTTTAATTTCTGGTTAGGTTGACCAAAGGTTTATCAATTTCATTAATCTTTTCACCAACTTTTTGTCTTGTTGATCTTCTGAATGATTCTTTTGTTTTCAGTCTCATTTAATTCTGTCCTAATTGTGGTTATTTCTTTTCTTCTGCTGGGTTTGGTGTTGGAATGTTCTTCCTTTTCCAGTTGCTTGAGATGATCCAGTAAGTTGTTGGTTTCCTCCCTTTCTGTATTCTTGATGAAGGTTTCCAACACTATAAATTTTGATATTAGGACTGCCTTTGCAGAGTCGCACAGGTTTTGATAATTTGTGTCTTTGTTATCATTTTGTTCCAAAAATTTGGTGATTTCTTCTTAATCTCATCATTGACCCAGCTATCATTAAGCCTAAGATTATTTAGTTTCCATGACTTTGAGTCATGAAGATTCCTGTTGCTTTTGAGTTTACCTTTTATTCCATGGTGGTCTGAGAAGATACAAGGAATAATTTCTATACTTTTAAATTTGTTGAGGTTAGACTTGTGTCCTAGGATATGATCTATTTTGGAGGATGACCCATGGCCTGATTAGAAGAATGTATATTCAGTTTTATTGGGGTGAAATGTACTGTAGAGAGCTGTAAAGTCCATTTGTTCTAGGGTCAGGTTAAATATCATATTTCTTTGTTTAGTTTCTTCTTGGAGGATCTACCTAAAACTGTCAAAGGGGTGTTAAAATCTACAAGTATTATAGGAAGATATATAGTATATGCAGAAAGATATCAGGTTGTTCATATCCATTAGGGTCTGCTTTATAAATTGAGGAGCATTCTTACAGTGTGCATAAATGTTAATTATTGAAATATCTTCATGTTGGGTGTTTCCCTTCACACATATGAGGGGACCCTCCTTATCTTTCTTTATCTTTGTTGGTTTAAGGCCAATTGTGTCTGCTATTAAAATTGCAACTCCTGCATTTTTCTGGTTTTCATTTGCCTGTAATGTACAAGTCCATCCCTTCACTGAGTCTATTTATATCCTTTAAGGTAAGGTGAGATTCTCTTATACAGCAGCCAACTTGTCTGAGTTTATATATGCAGTCAGCCAGCCTGTGCCTCTTTAGAGGACAATTTAAACCATTCACATTTATTAAGAGAATTGATAAGCCTAACTGTGTTTTTAGTGTCATGACTTTTGGATGTCTAGTGGACATTTTTAATCCTTTCACCACCACTGTGGAAGTTGAGTATTGTTCAAAAATTTCTGGGTGAGTTTACTTTGGAGGTAGAGCATTGTGCTGGTCATTGTGGAGGATGGGTCTAAGAATATCCTTGAGAGCTGGATTAGTTATGGAAAATTTCTTCAACATGTCTATGTCATTAAAGTAGTTGATTTCTCCATCACAAATGAAACTCAGTTTAGCTGGATACAGGATCCTGGGCTGGAAGTTGTTTAGTTTTAGGAGATTGAAGGTTGATGACCATCTTCTTCTGGCTTGAAACATTTCAGCTGAGAGTTCTGCAGTCATTCTGATACTTCTCCCTTTGTTGGTGATGCTTTTCTCATTTCTGGCTGCTTGAAGAATTTTCTCCTTTGTCTTAACTTTGGCAAAGTTAATCTAAATATGTATAGGAGATGCTTTATTTGGATTAAGTCTTGCTCGGGTTCTGAAACTTTCTGATATCTGGAGTTCTGTATTGCTTGCAATGCTTGGAAAATTCTCCTCCAAGATCTCGTGGAGTATAGCATCTGTACCTTTAGGACCATCCTCTTCTTCTTCAGGAATTCATATAAGATGAATGTTTGATCATTTGTAGTGATCCCACACTCTCTCAGGGAATGATCAACTTTTGCTCTCCATTTGTTTGCCTCTTTGAGTGTTTGGGAACATTCAAAAGCTTTGTCTTTAGTTTCAGAGATCCTTTCTTCTGCTTGGTCAAGTATATTACTGAGGAATTCTACTGTATTTTGGAGCTCCTCAACTAAATTTTTGGTTCCTTGAGCTCTGCTATCTCTTTTCTCTTTATGTCCATATCTTTTGTGACTTGGGCTTTGAATTCATTAATTTCTCAAGACAACTTTAGAACTACTCTTTAGAATTCAATTTCTATCTTTTTACAGTCTATTTATCTTAACTGCAATTCATATTCTTAATTTGATTTCTGACATTGTTGCCATTTGTCTATGATGGCGTCTTCAGTTGTAACTCCTTTGTCATTTCTTAGGGGGGTTGATCTACTCTGGTTATTCATGTTGCCAGAGCTCTTCCATCGGGTCTGAACCATGTTTATTTTCTACCATTTGGTTATTAGAACTGGTAGGGTGAGATTGAATTGGTGTTCCCAGGTAGTGGAGATAGCCCCTTACCAAAGCACTAGGCTTTATAATTGTGGTTTATCTCCTACAACCTTACCAAGGCCCCTATCAGAGTTTTGGCTGGAGACTCTTAGGACCTTCTTGGTGAAATAGCACAAGTTATATCTGTTTTGATATCAGCCAAACTCCAATCTATCCTAAGAAACCACAGTATTAGGTTTGAATCTTGACAGAGAATAGATACAAACAGCTGTGGTGCCTAACCCCCCCCCACCCTTCAGTTCTTTTCTATTATAGAATTTTGAAGGTCAGTCTTAGAATGTCCCCAAGTGGACAGCCCCAGACATGGGTTCCAATAAAATTGCCTCAGGCAGTGCAAACCCTGCTTAATAGAGAGGGATTCAAGGGTCTCTAAAAGCACAATTGTAGCCAGGGATCCACACTTCCACACTAGACTCAGTCCACACTGTTGTCTGCTTCTCTGCTCACAGGCCCAGTTGGAGCCAGGGGCCACGCCACTGCCCACTGATCTCAGCCCACACTCAGCTAACCTCTGCTTGCTAGAACAGTTGGAGTCAGGGGATCACTCCCCCACCTGCCAGTCTCAGTCCACTGCCGGACAAGCCTCTGTTTACAGCCTCTGTTGGAGTCAGGGCACTGGCCCCTGCCCTCTGGTCTCAGTCTACATCCAGCTAGCCTCTTCTTGCCAAACCAGTTGAAGTCAGGGGACCACACCCCTGCTTGCCAGTCTCAGTCTACTGCTTTTGTCAAACCTCTGTTCACAGGCTCTGTTAGGGTCAGGGCACCACAACTCGCCCACAGATCTCAGTCCTCACCCGGTAAGCTTCTGCTCACCAGCCCCTCTGGAGACAGCAGACCATGCCCTACCCCTCAGGTCTTGGTTAACACCCAACAAGCCACTTCTTCAGGGTTCTGTTGGTATCAGTGAACCATGCCCTTGCTCTCAGTCCATGACTATCAAGCCTCTGCTCTCAGGCCCAGCATGGGCTAGACACCAGCACCATCTGTTGAACTCAGTCCACACAGGGCAACCACTTTCTCACTGTGGGTGCCATCAGATTTGGGGATTCTGCACCCATCCCACCAGTCATGGCCCAAACCAAAGGTCAACACAACCACTGGCTAGGCATAGTCAAAACCAGAGGTCTGCTCCTTCTACTTCTGAGTGTCCCTTTCTTCCCACACCATTTTTCTTCCCCGTTAGTGACAGATTCTTTCCTAACGGTTGGCAGTCCACTGTGGAGTTAGAAATCCCCACATGTAAGTGTCATGTACGTCTCATTCAAGTAAGCCACTAATGGGTTAAACTGGCTCTTGCCTTCACAGAAAAAGCAATAGATTTGGGCAACCCTGAGGCAAACACAAAGACTGTTTTCTGGTCTTCCAGGAACAGATACTTTGAAGCTTTTGCAGCCATTGTCTCCTAGG
>CAUYON010162924.1:0-16498 GCA_963573935.1 Arctocebus calabarensis | reverse complement strand
CTACTAGGGAGGCTGAGGCAAGAGAATCGCTTAAGCCCAAGAGCTGGAGGTTGCTGTGAGCAGTGTGACGCCACGGCACTCTACCCAGGGTGATAAAGTGAGACTCTGTCTCTACAAAAAAAAAAAAAAAAAAGAAATCTATTGCGGCTGAGTGTGAGGATCTGTCTTCCCTGAGAAAGTGTGCAATCATTTTTTTTCATGCATTTCAGGACTATATGTGGCCATTTCTGTCGTTATTTTTCAACATGAAGATTCTCAAAACTGCATATATGTGTGTAACTTTAAAATTTTGTGCATATATAGGTATATACAGTATATTTCACACAGAACACTGCAATTCTGAAGCTATTAGGAGTTGTACTACTAAAAGAACTTTTTAAACTTAGAATATTTTCAGATTTTTTATTTCCCATACGGGTAGAAGAGGGAGTATTCACATAACTTGATAATTGGGTGATTAAAATTTTTAGTTGAAAATGAGTTTTTCTCCAAAATCATTCCTCTCTTATCATTCAACACTATTATTGCTGAGAAGTCTGATGTAATTCTAATTTTCATTTTCTCCAAGTAAATTTTGTTTTTTCCATTTCTGAAATATTCTTAATGTTCGCTTTATACTTAATATTCTAGAATTTTGCAATGCTATGTCTCATTATGGGTTATTTTTCCTTTACTTTTTTCTCCCCTGAAATCAGGGGATTCGTTTAATTTGGAGGCTCATGTTTATTGATTATAACCACTCATCCTTGTGTTATATATTAGACAATTTTCTTCCTTTTTTTTTCTTGTTTGGTATTCTATTTAGTATGTTGGGGCTCAGAAAACAGTTCTCGCAGGTGAAGACCTCTGCAAGAGCCTCAGAAGCCAAGTTTCTCTCTGACCTTCTGCTGTTCTGTGTTCTCTCACCCTCATTTTTCATTGCATTTAGCCACAGAAATGAGAGTCTCTCTCCCCAACAGCCAGGGATAGAAACTAGAATCCCTTGCCCCCAGACATGAAACCTAAATATTTCTCTAACTTCCCCCTGCCTCTCTGTGTAAGAACCACCCATAAGGAAATTCTTCGACCTACCTTGTTTGATTGCAGGTCATAATGTCCATGTTCCAGAGAGGGTCCTGCCCACACTCAAAAGGGAGGAATCCTGCAGGGAAAGGCTGAGAGGAAACTAAACAGACAGGCCTCTCTTACTTTCCCCATTCGGTCTGGTAGCACAAGAACATGACTTTTTTGTCCAGTCACAGATGTATGTGTTTGTCCATGCCTCACGGAACCTAGACCTCTTCTGCTATATCTTTGGGTCTTCATTCTGAAATGTCCCTGTGACAGGGTGTTGGCTGTGACCTTTATGATGGGGAGAAAAGGAATCACCCCCTTTTGCTCTTACAAATGTAATTCTGACTCTCTTGAGTACATTTTTTTGTGTCTTATTATTGTTTATATTTTCACTTTACTCTTAAGAAAACTTTTTTTTGTTGCTTCTTCTGGAAATAGCTTCTCAACCTTGCTTTGGTGAGACGAAGGTTTGTTTTTATTTATTTTTTGACAGTTTCACTTTTATAAATCTCTTTTCTTTTTCATTATTTTTCAGTTGTTAATTGTTTTCTGCTCTTTCACTCCTCCCACCTTATTTGTTTTGTTTGTTTTCACTTCATTTTTTTTCTCTGTTATGTTTTACATAGAATCCTTGGTCTTTTGTTTATAATTAAAAGTTAGGCATTAAAATGTTATTATAAAGCTTTTGTGGGCTTCATTTTCTCTAAGCAGAAAGTTCATTTCTGAGTGATTGAAAGGAGTGTGAGATATTTCATTGTTAGTTTTCCAAATGAGAACCATACAAAATAACCTCCCCACACACCAAATTTTCAAGCTGTAGTTTGAAAGTATAGTACAGGTAACAAGTACAGGTAATAAGCTAATTCTGTTGTAATAATTTTCATAGCATCTTAACACGTCCCGCATAGACATACTATATAATACTTTTTCATGTGGACTGTGTGATTAACAGAAAAACCTGGTTTTCAGGAACAAAAGCCTTTGGGTGAAAGCTGAAAAGAGAAGTCTTATCTAAAACTTGTGAAGTATAATAATGTTTTACTCATTGAAAAAATTTCTGACTTAAAAAAAGAAATTTCTGACTTTTTTTCTCATTCTCAATGATTTTTGAGTTCTTTTATAGTGTACCATCAGAAATGAGGTAAATCAGAAACTTAGTTAAGGAAAAAAAACTCTGGTGGGCTTGCAGGCTCAGTTGGGTTACGTGACATGAATCTACATTGGGAAGAAAGTGAGCACTTGAAGACAGTCGAATTTGGGTTATCTTTTGATTGACAGGGTGGATTGAAACAAGACCAATCAGTAAAGCATATTACCCAAAAACTGATTGAACTGAATCTCAAGTAAGTTTTAGGAAAGTGTTATTAGGAGGAATAGAAAGACAGAAATTAGAGGAGTCATTAATCTGGAGCTGCTGCTGAAGTCAAAGTATAGGTGCGTGGGGTAATTGAAGTCGATTGTTAAAGAAATAGAAGATAATGAGAAAAAATATTTTTGATAGCATTTTTGACTTTGGAGAAGGAGCATCCTCAGCATATTGACAATGAAGCTCAGACTGCAGGCAGCAAAGTGAGTGACTTAGGAGAGTTGGCTCTCATTGGAATTAAAAATTGCAGAATGCTGTTTCCATTTGGTATAAGCTACTCATCAGGACTGCCGTCCTCAGTGGAACCAGTGGAGTGGCCAGGCAGTCAGTGGGAGGCAGCAGTGAGCACCTTTGGAGAGTGGTGGGCTTCATGTGGACTTGTTTCCACCTTAGTCTGCTGGGATCCCTTCTGGTGGATCACCGTTTGCCCCAGATTCTGTGCACAGTCACTTGTCATGACCTTTCCTGGCAACTCTGCTAGGGACTAAATTATGTATAACTTCCCTCTCAACTTATACGTGGAAGGAACCTCTGGTGGCTGTAGGAGGAGGATGAGCCTTTAAAGAAGCAATTATGCTAAATGAGGTTAATAGAGTTAGAGGAGTGACAGAAGGATGGTCGTGAGAGGACTCAGCGACCAGGATGCCCTCTGCACGCCCAGGACAGAGGCTCAGCAGAAACAAAACTGCCTATACTTTGACTGTAGACTTCCAGCCCCCAGAACTGTGACAAAATCAATTTCTATCATCTAAGCCCTGCAGCCTGTGGTATTCTGTTATGGCAGCCCTAGAAAACTAGTATATTCTCTTGGTAGGACTGTCTCCTGAGCTGCTGAAGCCGCTTTGCCCAGTCAGACCAAGCTAGAAGTACTTACGAGTTTAAGACCCAGGGGTTGGGAATGTAGGCTGGGGACAATCCACATTCAAGGGTGGGAGAGGGCCTAGGGCAGCCCAGCTCCATTGATTTTTCAGGACAAATTTGGAGGCATAATTAGCACTGCAAAGCCGGGCTCTCTGATTACACTGGAGGGAGACGTTTTCTGCAATCTTGCCCTTATTTGGCTTTTTCCTCTTCGCTGTCCTGCTTCCCACTTTCCTTTCATCCATTGTTTCAGGGCTCCCATCCTTGCTAACCCTCTTGTGTGTACATCCAGTTCTTAGGGCTGACTTCCTGGGAAGCACACCTAGGCTAGGTGGAAGAGTCACATGTTTTGTCCCCTAAGAAACTGTCATGTTCAAGTGAAAAGGCCATTGAGCTGCAGATAGGCTGCTGAGTAGTGCCCAATCCCTGAGGAGTGTGGAGCAAGGACAGGGTAAGAGCCTAAGAAACTTCATTTGAGAGTGTCAGAGGACACGTGTGATTGAAATTAATAACATTGCTAACTCCTTACAGACTTTTTTTCTGACATTTGCTTTTTTAGTACATTTTTAATGCACTACCATCCCATAAGCACCACTTGGACATCTATTAGCTTTTGTTTGTGTCTCAACTTCTGGACTACCTTTGTGTTTCAATGAGTCATTTCTAATAAGGTAAATACTTTGCAAAATCTAATCAAATTATTCAGTGTCTTTTCTACTTATCAGACAACAGATAGCAAGCATCAGATAGAAGACATTTATTGAAAAATGTTCATGCTCACCTAAACATCTACGACTTCATTTTCCTCAGGAAACGACTCTATTTATCATCTTTGCTTTTTCATATGTTCAGACCCTGGCACCTTGTCACAGATTCATAAGAACACAATAAAAACAAAGCTTGCTGGTTCGTGTGTTGTAACGTATTGCTGCCACCTTCCCAAACAGGGATGTATCTCAACAATTCCACTTAAAACTATGGTTTCAATAATATAATTCATTTGATTTTACTTTCCTTTGATTCTCAGTCTTCATAGTTACATATGGAGATATTATTTCCACTATTCATTAAGGGTCCTGCTGTGCTTGAGAGCTAGTTTCTGACAGCTCACAGATACTTCTACGAGCAGAGTCCAGAGCTCCCAAACTCTAAATGTGCTCACTCAAGAAGAAAACGCTTATGTGTTTCATTTCTACCTCTTGTACCATTCCCACTGCTGATTAAATATAGAAAGAAGACAAATGAAAGATGAGTTTCATGATAACCTCTTGGTGCTGGTCCAGACCTCCCACTGGGTCACATTTCTCACCTGACATGTGGTCTATTCTGCTCAAATACCGCAGACTGGTGAACTTAAGCAGGGACATATAACCCACCTCTCAAAGCAGCAAAGTGTAGATGCCTACCTGAGAATTTCACATTGAGAAATGTCTTCTGCAATGTCTTTATTAACCTGTCCATCTGATCCACTCTCTTTGAAATTTCTGTGGATGGTGTAGTTTAAGATAACAGCAGGCATCCTCTGCTCCCTACTTTTTCTCAGAAAATTTCTCACTTGTGTCCAAAAGACTTCTAGTGGGTCCTGATTATAATTTTTTTTTAAAGAACCTATATTTACATCAAGAAACAGTATTTATAGTCTTTCCTTAGATTAGAACCATTTTTTTTTCCTTTGAGATTCGATAACAAATACATGCTAAGGCTTCTTATTAGAAGGGAAATATATAGTTATTGGCACATTTCCAAAGTATTAGGAAAAGTGAGAATCTCTTCTTTGTAATAATTACATTTAACAGTAATTAATGGTCTGGGAGTTGTGTGATTAAGTAGATTTCATACTTAGATTCTTCTGTAAGTCAATACACCTGAGTATTTCCACTTACTAAACATATCTACTTCTTTAATTCATATCGACCCCATTCCTTTTAAATTGTACCTCCAAGTGTTTGAAGTTCTCCAGAGCTTATCTGTTTTATCCTCTTTACAATTCACAACACCAGCCATGTCAAGGTAATTAACTGTGATAACCTATTTTGCATAAAATTATTACAAGTGAAAAAAGAGCACAAGAACTTTCTAGAAAGTCCCCAAACTTTTGTGTTTCTAAATTAGAGCACACATGGGTCTCTTCAAGCTTTGAATGGTATTTATTGTGAGTAAACAAATCAGGATTTAGATAAATTATTGAGAAAGTTTTTTTTTAATTTTTGAATGAAGAAATATTTGTAATAAAATACAATGAAGAAAATCCAGAAATGAACTGAAGCACCATGTTTTAATTGCCTAGATCATAAGTAAATGCATCTCAGTCAAAGATGATGTGTTAAAGCTTTCTGAAATTGTATAGGATTTAATGATGCTGAGTCTAAAAGAAACCCACTCATTTTGAAGAGGCCCTCAGCTTTTGGTTATGTGACAATTCATTTTTAGTTTCTGCTTCACAAGTTTGCTTCTTAATATTTTGATTTCTTATTTGTGAAGCCTTCCAGGGATATATTAATTTGGCTTGGAAATCCTAGTGGACTAACTTCCCGGATAAGAGGAGGAGTTGAAAAATAAAAGATTTATCGTCAAGCGCATTGTAAGCATAGGTCAAAATAAGAACTGTTCACAAAAAAATGTTAAAAAAATAATGGAGGGATAATGACCAGTCACAAGCTTATGCTGTTATCTAAGTCTCTGCACGAGGTGCACAGGCTTAGATATCAGTATATTATTCTTGGATTAGGAAAGCTAAACTTCCTGTGTAAGAACTGGAAAACTAATTAATGCTCTATGACAACATGAGCCAAACTGAAAATATACAAATTATATGTTTTAAATATGTGGATGCATTTTTTGTTTGTTCATTTTGGTTTTTGGTCCTCTGTGCTTAGAACGTGGCTTAGAATTTTTTTGGTAACAGAAGAAGACGTTTCGAAGCTCAAGCAGAAAAGACTGATTAGAAGATCAAGTTTGAAATCTCTTATCCAAGAACTTAAAAGAGACGAGAGAAATTGATATTTTATAATGAAACCCTCCAGGTATTCTTTTTTTTCTTTCTCTCAAACACTAGATCTATTTTTTTTTGAGGAAAAAGAATCTATTTGATGATATCTCTACAAATTGACTGAAACTATTTTTTATGCATGCTTATTGAAGTTATATTTTTCCTGATTTTCTGTTAACCAGATCTGTTATATGCAAAAACTTAATGTGACAGCAGAAAATGTCCAAGAGTTTTCATTTGCCAAAAATAATAAAACTTTAATAATAATCTAAACAGAAGACATTTGAGTTATCCAGGCCCAATTAAAATAATGAACTAATATTAACAAATGTCTGCTTTAAAATCTAACGGAACATCCTTTTACCCATGTAATTGATTATGTCGATTTGAGTGTATTTGAGGTTACAGCAAGTCAATTGGTGGTGGTACCAGCATAATGCAAATTTTGTTGGTGTCTGTTTGTTTGTTTGCTTTTTTAGCTATCCAACCTGTAATGCTGCCATATGGGGAAGGGAAGAAGGAAGTACACAGAATTTGTTGCCAGCATGTACTAAAATTTGGACTTCAATTTTTCACATTTTTGTTTAATGCTGTTCCAGTTGGAGGCACGAATGAGCTGGATGCATCGTCTAAGGATGGCAGCTCCACAGGCAACCACCAGTTTGCTAAAAGGTTTTGTATGTGTTTATTTTTGTGATTGTATTTCTCAGTTTACAAATGCTTATCCAGCACCAGCATTTTACAATTGGCAAGAAAAAGTGAATATATTTAGAAAAACGTGTGAGTGTTCTAGTCATCCTTACACACTTTATTGGGAAATTAAAAACTATTTGTAGACGATACCGAGGTGGGAGTATCTGGCGACTTTGACGGAACAAAGATTAAACAGATACAATTTGGTTGCAGCCTAAGAGAGAAAAATGAAATAACTGAGTGACAAAGACTTACTTTGTAATACACAAGCAAATTGTTATGGGAGAAGATTATGTCCACATATAAAAAATGTCAAAATGCAAATGAGTGAACATGTATCTTTCCCCTCCTGATCTCTGGCAGGCATACATAGCGATACTGAATTTTCTCACTTGTCTTCTCTTGGTTCTTTTGTATTATACATATGGCCAAAAGTAAGGCTAGGCAACTAGAAGATAGAGCCAGACATCAGTGGGAATTGTATAAATGGAAATAAAAAGTTAAGAACCTTGATATCTATGGTGAAGATTTCCATAGTTGGAAGAAGACTTCAGAGACAGCTGAGCCACGTAGGCAGAAACATCTTAATGAAAACTTTGATAGTACTTAATTTGATAGACATTTAGTGGTAGGTCTCAGAATTTTCATTTCTAATCTGTATTGTGCTATGAATATTGTTTTTTGAAATTTTTTAGGTGCGTGTTCTCCCAGCCATTCCACAGTCTGGTCTCAGGTTCCAT
This sequence comes from Arctocebus calabarensis, assembly GCA_963573935.1. Classification (NCBI taxonomy): domain Eukaryota; kingdom Metazoa; phylum Chordata; class Mammalia; order Primates; family Lorisidae; genus Arctocebus; species Arctocebus calabarensis. The sequence goes on along the minus strand of CAUYON010162924.1, from coordinate 8,796 downwards.
TTGCAACTTGATCCTTCAGCACCTGCAGTGCTGCTGTTTTCCCCCCCAGCCATGACCTGATTCATAGTCTCTTGAATCCCCTCTACTTTCCTCGGACTGTTTTCTCACTGATAACATTTCCTCCCTTCTATACCCCCTTTAAACTAATTTAAGCCTTATATAGCTCATACCCCATCTTCTTTAAGGAATTTTACTTGAGAACTCTATCAGAATTGGCTGATCTGTTCTCTGAATTTCCCTTCCTGCATTTTGTTGGGGATGTGTGTGTGTATGTGTGTGTGTGTGTGAGAGAGAGAGAGAGAGAGAGAGAGAGAGAGAGAGAGAGAGGGAGAGGGAGAGAGGAGAGAGAGAGAGGTGTGTTGATGGCATTCGGTGTATTAGTTTCCTATTGTTTTCCATACAAATTACATAGAGTTAGAGGCTTTCCTGGTTCTCTAAGACTAATCTTTAGGCATGGAGTGGCTCAGGCAGTTCTCTGCTTAGAGTTTCCCAACATCAGTATCAAGGGATCAGTAGTCTGTATTCCTTTCTGACGTTCTGGTGATGACTTTGGTCCTGAGTTGAAACACATTGTTTGCAGAATTCATATCCATGTGATAGACAGAACACTGAGGTCCCAGTTCCTTTCTATTTTATGGCCAAGGTCCATCTGAGCTTTTAAAGGCTGCCAGGCTCCTTGTCAGGTGACCCGTTGCTCCATTTTCAGAGCCACAGCAGTGGGTCGGATCCTTTTTATGCTTTGAATCTTGCCGACTTCTTCTTTCACATCATCTATTCTGTCTCCAGCTAGAGAATTTTCTTTGGTGGGAAGATTCATGTGATTACATTGACTCAACTGGATAATCCAAATACTCTCTATTTGAAGGATTACCACTTTCATTACATCTGCAAAATCCCTTCTGAGCAGTTCCTAGTTCCTGGAATAACTGGGGGCAAGCCCTTTGGAGGGCGTCTCAGAATTCAGCCACAGTAGCCAGCCCTCCTTTGGATTCTAACATTTGTTACCTTGTTAACATTTGTTACCATTCTAACATTTGTTTTTGCTACTGTGGTATCTTTAGGAATTGGCTTTCTATATTCCTTGGATTTAGTGTCCTTTTTATAAATTAAGTTGTACAAAGGAAATCTTTCATGTAAATCTGAAAGATGAAAGTTGGAGCAAAGAGATACTTTCTTTAGTTCCTGGTCATGCTCCTGAAGAAGGTACCAGAGCTCATTTCTAGCTTGCTGGGTGTCAAGAAGTAATAAAATCCTCCCTGTTTTCTTTATCTGACTCCATATTCTTTGGACTATGGCTTCAGCTGCCTCCTGCATCCTTTCTCCTTGTCTGGGATGCTGTGGTCGTGGCAGCAGCTGTAGGGCCTGTGACGTTATCCCAGCTGCACTCCCAGAGGCAGGACTTCCACGGTGGCTTGGTTCTCTATGGGGGGAGTTTCCCCAGAGGCTCAGGCTAGAAGTCCTTTTATCCTTTCAGTCCTCAACCCCAGGCTGTGGACCCAACTGGTACAGGCTGTGGCCTACCTGTTAGGGACCAGGCTGCACAGCAGGGTGTGAGCAGCTGGTGGGCAAGGAAGCAAAGCTTCATCTGTATTTCACAGCCACTCTCCACCGCTCACCAGTTGAGTTCCACCTGTGGTCAGATCAGGGGGGCATCCAGGGCAGCTGATGGAGCTCAGTTCTGTGCTCCTTGGGAGAACTAATGTCTGGGGATCTGCAGTGGAGCTGAGCTGGGCACTGGTTGCAGATACAGGTTATTTATTATGAGTGGAGAGGTCTGACTGCACAGAGACCGCAATAAATCAATTGCTTGCAGACTCATATCAGAACCCTATCAGTAACTGGCAAGTGACAATTAAACTGCATCTAACACCCTTTAGACGTCACTGTCTCTCATCACCCCCAGATGGGATGGTCTAGTTCCAGGAAAAAAGCTCAGAGCTCCCACTGATTCTGTATTATGGTGAGTGGTATAATTATTTCATTATATTACATGAGGCAGTAATGATAGAAATAAAGTGCCCAATAAATGCAATGTGTTTGAATCATCCCGAAACCACCCCCCACCCCACCATGGTCAATTTAAAAATTTCATGAAACTCATCCCTGGCACTAAAAAGTTTGGGGATTGTTGCTTTGCAAGATTTTGTAAGAACCTATTTCACTTTATTTTTCTTTATGCTTAAAACCCCTAGGATAACAAGCTTTTTTTCCTCCGCTGACCCCTGCCTGACTGTATTTAAAACCAGAAATAAGAAAACAGATCTTTAAAATATGTGGTGTTGGAATAGCAGTCAGATAACAGGTTTAGTCAATCTGAAGTAATAGGTTGGGACCTCGTGAGTCCTTGGTCAGACATTTGTTAAAATGTTCATCTGCTTGTACAGTTACTTAGAAGGAAAATGCTCTACAGTGCCTGATGCTTTGAGGGAAAAGCAATAATGTTGGTGGTCTTGGTTTCTAACAAAGTCTTATACAAAACAGATCAACAGATTCCGAGTAAGAATTTCTCAGGTGTGTCAGGAGTGTAAGCAGAGGAAAAAAAGATCCAGAAATTAGGGACCTCACAGGATTTAAAAATCTAGCTGCTAATGTGCTCCAGGAGTCAACTTTAAGAGCAAACATATCCAGTCAGAACTAATAAGATGCAGTTTGCATAATTGTTGAGTGTGGAAAGGAAATTTGAGTAATGCAACCGACACACAGAACCAACCACAGGCGGATAGACCAGATGCCTAATGGATCTCGAGATCATTTTGTTATCAAAGAAATCACATTTCTGGGCTGGAAACCTTGCATTTTTTCCAATTCCACAAGCAATCCTTAAGTTTCTAATCATGAGCAAGCAGAAAAGTGGGTTTTAAACAGGGCAGTCCCCAGAGACTGTCTACTTCCAAACATCCATTTCATCTACGGCCACAATGGATGAAGAAGAAACAGCCTCCAAGACACAAAAGTTGATACTGACTGAGGTCCATGAGGGTGTTTTGGACAATAGTGGAGCCAACAAGTAGCGGTGGTCTCATAAGAATAGCCTAGGCCTCACTCTCCAGATGGACCATTCTTTTTTTTTTATCATTTATATGGTATTTTTACTGTACATTTTCTATGTTTAGTTGTCTTTAGATACATAGATGCTTCCCACCATGTTACAATTGCCTATGATATTTAATATAGTAACATATTACGTCCAGTTTATATTCTGAGGGAAATAAGCTACCATGATGCCATATAGCCTAGGTGTACCATCTAGGATTGCATAATTACACTTTCAGATGTTTTAACAGCAAAATCACCTAAAGACACATTTCTCAGAATATGTTTCTGTCACTAAATGATACCACTTTGGGGAAAGAATTACTCCCGACATGCCGAGGTAGGGTCTATACGAGGAAAGCATTTCACTTCTAGGATAGTTAGGTAATTCTAGCTCACCAGAATTTTTCTTCACAACAGACAAATTATCTTGAGGATTTTTGAACTTTTTCCTTTTTTAGAATGTCTAATTGTGTTTATTTTGTTATTTTTCCTCCTCTAGGTCTTTTTCACTGAAAGAATTTAGTTTATAATTATAGGGATATACTGAAATATTTTAAGTCTACCTTAGTCTAAACATTTATTTTTAATTTCTTAAGGAACAATGAAACCGATCAGTATTATGTCTCAGTTACATTTTTACTTTAGAAAAATTTCAATTTTATTTCAGTTGCATAATTTATACAAGAGTTAAATTAGGCATACCCAAATGTAACTGAGTGTTGTGAAAAAATTTTAATAAGTGTCTTGAATTACTCTAAATTCCTTTTCTGACAAATGTCTGTGGTTTGTATTAATTAAAACAAATATTTCCTCTTTATGTTCTAAATAACTTAGAAATAGTGATAAAGAGATCTCACTTTTAGATGAATGGAAACATCAAGTTAATGACAGAATTTTTAGCTATTTGAGGAGTTAATGATGCTATTACGATATTTGGTGGACTCTAAGCTAAGTTCATCTGAAAGCAGTCTTTGATGCAGTTAAGGGTCAACTGATATGAGCTTTTATATCACAATGCCCATTGCTTTTGGGAACTTGGTGAATACATGATTTTTATTAAGTGATGTCATACTTATATCTTCTCTAAAAAACCTTTAAAACTATTGATGAAGTTAATAATGATATTCATAATTTAATTAACAACTATGTTTTGGGCACTGTTAGGTATATTTCATGTGTTATTGTTAATTCACCAGAGGTGTAGTTAAATAACAGAATTTAACAGAATATAATAATTTCTATGACACAACACGAATATTTAAAATGAAACAAACATAAAGAATGAGAGTAAATAAGTTTAGGAAGTTATTAGGAAGGATAAGAAACATATTTAGCCACAGACAAAGGGTACTCTGAGTATATTTCTCAATAAGATTCACTTTTACTGTTTGTCAATTTGCCATTATGAAAATTTTTAAAATATGTGAAAGTAGAGAAATGTCTGTAGTATACCCTTGTGAGTTGTGAAAGTTATAAACGTTTCATCAGTTGTGATTTATCTGATCCCCTTCAATTTTCTGTATACATAGAAAAAAAATTCCAGCATTCTTGATTAGATCACCAAGTCAAATTTAGTGAAGTAATATTTTATATATATATTTTTCACATAAACACCTCACAAAGAGATTGAGAATTATTTGCTCTTGAAATTTACCCTTTCTTCCTGTCCTCTAGTGATTTTGTAGTTAAATGAAAGGCAATATCTTCCCTTTTTTGGTGTTTACATTTGGATATTTATTTGTCATTTCTGTGAAATGTATTTGAATAAGGAAGAGGAATCTCCAATTCTACCCCTGTAGAATTCCAAAGGGGAAGCTGCATTTGAATGAAAAGTCATTCTATTCATTTCTTAGGAATTAAAGCAGTTTTCTCAATTGGGTAGGGTCAATAAGTCTTAAGGAAAAAGACTGATTATAAACCAAATACACAATTTTACTTTCAGTTCGCATCCTAATATTATGGAATAAAGACGTTTCTTGTACTTATAAATTATAAGGTCAAGAGAACCAATGAGCCATTTATTTATTTATTCATTTCAGAAATAATTTTTGGACTCCTGCTATGTTTAATGGGTTAGGTTATATAATGGATATACAAATATAAAACATTCACTCATTGATTCCCTCTCCAAAGCGGTTCACAGCGGTGAACAAAGATCTGATAAGGTCCTCCTCAAATGGAACCAAATTTGACAGAGTGGGTTAGATACCGTGTTCGAGTTAGGAACACAGTGCTGCGGGAACACACGAGGCTTAAAGCGGCATTTATTTTAAAAAGAAAATGGAGTGAAGGAGGCAGCAATGTGTATGAAAAGTTCTAGCAAAGAAATAGAAAAGGATCTATGTGGTTTGAGAGGCAGAGAGGAAAGTGTGGGAGAAACTAGAAGACAATAAAGCATTTGATGAAAGAAACTATTTGTTGTAATAAACGATCTAGAATTACACGTGGAGAAACTTAAATTTCAATGTATAGGAAAATATAATATTTTAAGAAAAGCAATTGACACGATCAACTACAGTTAATTTACCAAGAGTCTGCCTACCATGGAGTTAAAACTATGATAACTAAGTTGAAAAGTGTGTATCTTTTGCGAAGCCAGTTGACTAACTTAAATGCACAGATTCTGTTAGGATTCAGTTTGGTTTTCCTATGCTGTTACTTTTGAAGTCTGTTACCACAGTTAAAATCTGGAATGGAGGGAAAGCTTTTTCCTTTTTTTCCCTCCTTGCCTGTCTGCTTAATTCAGGTTTATTCTTCAGTGAGAAGAAAGAATTTCTGGTCGGCATCCTGCCGCCTTGGGCACAGCTGGCACCTGCAAGAGTTTGGTGTGTACCCATGAGCCAAGCAGAGAAATGACAGACAGGGGGCTCAGAAGTGATTTCTGCTCTCCCTTGAGAAACCTCTACTCAATTCAGAGGCAGGAAGCTCAAAGGGGAGCTGAAGGAAACTCATTTCTACACTCACGTCACTTTACAGCAAGGTTTCCCTTCCAAGGTTTAGGTCAGACTAGTGTCTAATTTCTTGGGTGAAAGTATCAGGTCAATATTTTTCTATAATTACTTTCCTGACTATATTTGCAGCCAGGGTTACACTCACAGCACTCTCCTCAGGCTAGTCTTTTGGATTTATTTACTGGGGGTTGTTTAGAGAGGAAAAAAGATATCCCTATGCGTTCACGGGTATGGTTTGTAAATGCTGCACCAGTGCAATTCATTGCTTGGGAGCTTCCCTGGTGAGGAAGAAATTTCATTTGGGTGTAATTTTGTCAGAGCTCTGGGAACTGCTTACCACTTTTGACATGTGAGACATCACAGCTTTGGGAGAGAGCTGATTATGAAGTCATATTTGTTATGGTTTTGCAGGTGGCTGGGTGTTGCTAATGCATTCTGCCTCTCACGCAGCTGCTCACACTGTGTCCTTAGAAGACTGAATCTACACGACACAGCAGAGGGCAGAGAAGTGCTACGAGGAATGCTGAAATTTTTACTTTATAATCAGGAAAATCAGAGCGGCTGTTGGATGTGGAATTTCAGTGCAGTGGTTTTTGCTGATAGTCTTTGAACCAGTCATTTGCTGATTTACTAAGTGTTTATTATTGAATTCTTATAATCTGTAAACCAGGGTTAGTAAAACTTCCCTCAGACATTATTCAAAACTGCTAAAGATTTGTAGTAGCTGGGCTGTTGGAAAGTAGCCAGCCGTGGAATACTAGGGACACACTTGGCCGGGTACTTTCTGGGCAGCCCTCGTTCGTAGATGTGAAGCATTGAGCCCAGCACTTGCCACATGACAACCTCTTGATAACTCAAAGGTCTGATTGATATATCTCTTAGGTTTCAGATCTGGCATAAAATATTTGTTAAAGAAATAAGAAATCTGTAAGATTTTGAAATAGTTATTCACTTTCATTTTCCTCTACAAAACCAGTTTTCATGTCTTTGCCTTCTTCACTTTTCAGAAAAAAGGGACATTCTATCTGTGGTTTACCTGTAGAATTGATGCATTCTGTTCACCGGTCTTTTGCAAATAAAAAGCTTTCGGGTAAGTGGAAAATTTTTGTTTACTACTTTTGCCTAAAATGCTGTTGACAATTAGTTTTGAATCACTCCCTTTGATAAGGGGAAGAGCACATTCCCCTACGATGAGAACATATCAGCAGAGACTGCACCAATTCTCATCCATTAAACGAAATAGGAACTTTATTGGCACAATACCTTAAAGACCACTTCAAAACTTTTATTCAATTGCTATCATTACTATTCCTTTCAGTATCATTTTGATGTATACAATGGGATGACTGGAGCTTGACTTTTTTGGCAGGGCTGGTGGTAATTTACCTTCAGTGGTACCTTGCTCAATCAATACATTTACAACTACAGGGTTTGTCTTCGCTATGTCAGCCTGTAAGTCTGTGTGAGTGTTTAAGCATTGAACATTTAAGCACAATTAAGTGGTTGGCAATAAAAGCCGTTTGTTTTTTCCCACCTGGAACTATACTGTATCCCACTGAGTCGGGTATTGATCAAGTTAGCTGAGTGACTGGCATGAGCGTCTGTAATGACTCATCTCATACACAGCACTGCTGAGCCCCGGATCGTTCCTCACTGTGCACGGAACATGGTTGTCTGGGGGGGCATTGCTGCTTCCTTGAGTAATAGAGAAAGTATTCTACTTAAGTGAATAAAATAGTTAGTAGGAAATTATGAGAATTTCTTCTCAATCTGTGGGCCCATTACCAAAAATTACTGATAAGTCTTGAATAAAGAATAAGGAAATAATTTTAGAAGTCCATGATTAAGATGATATGAATACTTGCTATTTCATGTTGAGAATCTAATGTATGTATAATATAATGAATATGTTATAAAAAGGACAAGAGGAAGGATACAAATTGTAGAAAAGTTAACCAAATGAACAACCTGCAAATAAATAATGACTTTCTTGATGTTAATTACCAAACCATTAGGTAGTCCATTAGTAATGTTAGGAAATTTAGATAGCAGAATCATTGATTTTTTTTCACTGTAATTAAATTTAATTATTTTAATTGTAACACAATTATTTTCTAGTTTAAAAAGAATGGACACATTCTAACATTCAAAACAAAGACCAGTGTAGAACTGAGTGGAGCAGCAGACACATTATGAGTGGCAAAGGAAAAGAGACCAAGCTGAGTGAGAGTCAGCGAATGTGACTTAGACAGATGTAGTAGGTAGGTTTTTCACTTCAAAGTCAAATTCTTCTAAAGGAAGATAAACCAGTTTTTTTCAATTTAGATGCAAATGTTATGCAAATACTAAAGAAAAATTATGTTTAGATACTTGATTTAGTTATTGGAAAAATTTTAAGTATATTGGAAATAATTTGATCATGTGAATTTACATGAAAAGTGTACATTTTAGGAAATCGAAATACAGATCAAGTATTTCTTTCTCTTTTGTGTGTGTGTCACAGCACTCTTTATTTATTTATTTATTTATTGTTGAATCATAGCTGAGTACATTAGTGCAATCAAGGGGTACAATGTGCTGGTTTCATATACAATCTGAAACATTTTCATCAAACGGTTTGACATAGCCATCATGTCATTTTCTTAGTTATTGTCTGAAGACATTTAATTTCTGCATGTAGTAAGTTTTGCATCTTAGACGGGTTCATTGATTTTTTTGAAAAAGAAAATTTCTCTCAGCATTAATCCTCATCCAACATGGGCATGATAATACCCACCTCGTAGGGTTGTTGAGAGAGTCAGAAGATAAA
>CAUYON010162922.1:0-16836 GCA_963573935.1 Arctocebus calabarensis | reverse complement strand
CATGGTTCACCCCATGAATTCCGGACAATCCAGTATTCAGTCCCATCGCTGACACCCCACCCAGCTACAGAAATGACGTGGTTTATTTCAGGGTTCTCTTGGTACTCAGCATAGATGCCCCCGGTGTAGTTGACCATCTTTTCTGTGGCCATTATGCCGCAGCTGCGGGCAAACAGTTAAAAAGAATTACTGCCCTAAATAGACTATCTACCTTTGCTAGAAACAGTCTTACATTACCAACACAGATAATGGGTATCAGACGATTCTGGGCAAATTGGGCAAGCAAACTGTTCAATCATGTCTTCCCTGAGGAAACGGCCCACCAGCAACCACAGCACTCACTAAGGGCAGATCACTCAGTAGCTCAGTTATTGGTTATTGATTTTACTTCTGAGAAAACTGAAATACTTAGACGTGTGGCAGCCATGTCTCAAGCCCAGTGACTGAAGTTGGCCAGAGGGGTGAAAATCCACATGTGCACCTGCACGCACACTGGCAAAGCCTCACGCCTGGACTCCTCACCTGATGGGTCCATTTGCATAGATTTCTGCCATCATCTTCTCCCTCCCAGAGAGGGAGCCATAGTCGCCCACTTTCCAGAGGGTGTAGTTCTGGATGGCATGGCACTCTTTGAATTCCGTGCATGTCCCACATTCGTTAAACTTGTCACACTCTAGGGGACAGCAAGAAAAGTCAGCAAAAGACTGTCTCCTCATTAGCCTAGGAACAAGCACGCCCAGATCCACTCTCCACTTTTCTCGCTTAACTTACTATCCATTAGCTAGTAACAAACCATGTTGCTGCCAGGTGCTGTTTAATTATGCTCTTTCAGCTGCGAAGGAGTTATAAAAAGCCCTCCCCCAGGCCTTGGCAAAAAAGAAAAGACAAACACTAGCACATAGTAGGTACTCAAAAGTTAGCCATTTTTCCTCATAAAGGCTGGGAGAAGGAAAATTTCATAATACTTTATAGTCGAAAATTGAGCTTAAATTATTAGCACTTAAGATGATTTCTATTGCTGGCTAGTGAATAAACAGCCCGACACATTTAGTTAGAAGTAAAAAGCATGCTCTTGTTTTTGGTTTGAGAGATATCAAGAATTAGGCTTCAGAAAAACAAAAGGAAAACAAAAAGTGCAGCTCTTAGCTCTGCAAGACTCAGTCACTCGCATGTCCTCACTTTTGGCACATCCCAGCCCACCAGCCACTCTCAGCCACCGTCTCACTGCTTCCGAGTCGCCAATTTCTGTTTCAGTTACACATCTGTCCAAATGCTTACCGCCCAGGATAGTAAAGAGGATTAAATTGTTGACTTAATTTGTTCGTAGACACCCGAGGCCCAGTGTTCAGCAGAACAGGAAAATGACGGCTCTGTGGCTCCCTTCGCCACTACTCCAAAGGAAAGACTTCTGAACAATTAGCGTCTGAGGGGCTCTGTCAGCTCTCAGGCTAGGTAGGCCCATGGGGTCTGGCCTTGACTGGACAAGCCAGTCTGGAATGGAGGGGCAGCATGGCCCCAGGGACCACCTGACTCCTGATTCCAGTGCAGTCTGGCCTTCTCTCATCCTTGTCATCTGTCCCCCTTCTGAGTCACTGACCCCTGCTGGGATTGCCACTTCAACAGGACTCTCCACCGGTCCAGAAGAATCCTCTGTGGCTGAACAATAAGGCCCAGGGGGCAAGGCCAGGGTGCCCTATCCGTAAGCATGAGGTGGCGCCTAGAGCACCCTCTCCCGCCTCACAAGGCACAAGTGCTGGAGTCAACCTTCTAGACTGGCAGGCATGGGGTGGCAACGCACATGGCCCCCTCCCTTTCCTGCTCCCCACTGTGTCACTGCACACTGTTACCTTTTGAATTTCCTCAGCTCTCTGCTCTGGCTGAGAGGGAGACTGAGAGCCAGGTGGCTGAAAACTGCTAATTACGGGTTTGGGGTCTGAACTTTTCTTTCTTTTGGTTTCCAAGGAGAATAGCCTGAAAAGAATGTGCCAACCACAGGGGACCCAGGTCTACTGGTCCTCTATAGCACTCCCCTCAGCTCCAGCCACATGTGGATGCCTTGGCTGGTCCCAGGATGGCCAGGGTAGAACCTGCCGATGCTGCCTCCCCGCTGGGTCCTCTGGCTTCTAGCTTGGAGCACTGCCTTGCCACCAACATTCCTGGAAAACTGACTTCCCTCTACAAAGCCCACATGTGCCTCTCCCCTATAATGGCTCATAAAACTCCCCAAATGCCAACATATCAAAACCCAAATTCCACATCGAGGCCCCTCTGCTAGGGCCCTCCCACAACGCTGAACGCATGGGCATGACTCCTGCCCACCAGAACCTTCCCACGCCAGGCTGTTCTGTTGGTCTTCTCGACAAAGAGCGGCTCCAGTTCCCCTCCCCACATGGTCAAGGTGGCAGAGGGGTCTTCTGCAGGGAGGCTGGCCTGGGGACACCACCCCTGATGGTCAGGGGCACCAGCTTTTCTTGGGGGCTGCAATCCCTATGTACCCCCCGTTGCGGCACCGCAGCCAAGTGTGAGGAACATGGGGGCAGCTCCACATGGGGCTCGTGGCCATCTTTCCCTAGGAAGAGGGGGCAGAGGGCAGCAGCCTACCCTGGTCCTTGGCCTGGTAGTTGTTGCAGGTCTCGTCCGGGATGCCGTGCTGGTGGGCATAATCCCACACTGGCAGGTCATTTCCGCCCTCACAGGAGCCAGCATTGGCACAGTCAAGGACATGCTGCACCGACAGCAGGGCGGAGGGCCACGCGCCCTTCCTCTTGACGTTGATGCGATCTGCAACAATTAGCATCACTGTCAGCACCCACTGCCCACCTGCTTCCCCCACCAGGACTGGGTGCGCCTGCCAGGCTGTCTGCGTCCCTCTCTGGAGGGCCGTCCCCGACGCTGACTCTTCTTAGAGGTCTCAGTTCAGCCCTTGCTCTTCGGAGAAGCTTTTCCTGGCCCTGCTTGGGCACTGTCCTGTCTGCCCACACCCCCAACTGAAAACGCCATAAGGGCAGAGCCAGGGTGGCACTGCTGACACAGTCCAGCCCTGCAAGGACAACTCCATCACCTGTGCCCACTGACCCAGAGCCAGGTGAGACACGGTCCCTGCCCCCATGAGGAAAGGACAGAGAGGGCAGCTCTGGGAACAAGTGCTACCAGGGAGCCATATGAGCCCCAGAGAGGGCAGGCGAAGTCCAAGGGGGTGGGGAAGGCAGCAGGAACCCAGCCCCTAAGGGCACTGGAGAGCCGCTTACACACCCTGAGGGTTGGCATGGGCCACTACCCAAGGCCGGCTGACCTACTCCCCTGAGAATAAGCAGAATCCCAGGAGGGGACCTGGGCTGCACTGACCACTCCTACCCACTTCAGAAGAGGAAGTAGGTGGGCTCCAGGTACTCCTGAGGGGCAGAGAAGTGTGGTGGGGTTAGGGTTGGGAGGAGGGCAGTCTCAGTGAGGGGCCGGGGCAGCGGGGAAGGCACACTGGGCCAGCTGTGCTAGCTGGCAGAGGGGCCAGGCCCCATGGAATTCCCCTGCTGGTGGCTTCTTTTTCTCAGTGAAAGAGGAAGCAAGGGCCAGAGATGACAGAAGTTTAAGGTGGAAGAGGAGGAAGAGTCCACTCACGAAATATGGTGGGCTGACCCCTGGGCCAGCGCCTAGCACTTATCAGACAGCAGGCAAGCCAACTATAGCCACTTCCTCCCAACCCAGTAGTCCTTGACAGATGTAAATCTTGTCACCTGACTCCCTCTCAAAGATAATTCAAGGTTTCCCTTTTCAGTTCTTTCCTCACACTCACCCTGTCCTCCTCCTGGGCCTCGAAGGCCTCTTTCACTTCCTCAATGGGGCTATCCCACCCTCTCCCCAGGACTTTGCTCCAGCCTCCAGCTCTAGGCCTGCCACACTCTGCCGGGCTGAAGTCTCTAGACCTTTCCATGGGTAAGGCCCGAGCTCCGCACTCTCCATCTCCACCCCAGTCTGATGTATGCCCTAGCCCTCAAGTATCTCCCTCTTAGGCCCCCAAGAGGGTTGGCCCACCAGGAGATTTCAACAGATGCCACAGTCTAAGCCAGACACACCTGGGGTCCAGACCCCCAGCAGGAATCCCTCATCCAAAAGACAGAGCCCAGCAGGGGTCCTGGCCCAAAGCCCAGGCTTCAGGGTTCAAATCTCAGCTGTCACCTATGCTGTGGCCAAGTCTCCTGCCCCCCTGCAAAGAGCCTCTGTTTCCTCATCTGCACATTGAGAACAATCATGGCAGCTGGGAGGTCTACATGAGCAGATGCATGAGTGCTTGCTGCTAGCCCCACAGCTGGCAAGGCCACCATGTGGATCCCTCCAACACAGATAGTACACAACAGGCTTGCCCTGGGAGGTACCAAAGCCAGGGGAGGAGGCAATGGCACCCAGTCCTCCTTGGACCAAACTCCCCCTCCGCCAGAGTGCATCCCTTCGCCAGGGAAATTCCAGATTTCTGGGACCCCAGGGCCGGAGAGGGCAGGGTCCCTTCCAAAAGCTGGGTGGCGGCCCACTCTCCCTCCCTCATTCCTATGAGCCTTCCTCGCTCAACTGCAGCCAGAAGTCTAAGGTCCAGATGAGAAAAGTGCCAGGCTGGGAGGAGTGACCAGGTGAGGCCTTGGGCCACAGCCGGCCAGCCTCACCCGACAGTCTGAGCCCAGGACAAGCATTCAACTCAAATACTGGCTGCTTTCATTTCCATGTCCCCAGATACAGGCTGGGAGATCAATAATTCTGCATTTCTGGTTCTAGCCCAGTGGCTGAGGTCACAACCTTTGGGGCAGTGGGGGCACCTGGGAACACTTCTCACTGGCCTTCAGTCAACCGAGGACCCCAGACAGTCCTGTTGGAAATTCCCAGAATGATGCAGCTTGAGTCTCTTTGGCAAAGGGCAAAAGCCGTCTCCTCCAAGCTGGAGAGGCGCAGGCACCACCTGCCCAGGCTGGCCCCTGGGCAGAGTCACAGGCTCCTGGAACCCTGGGCGCTGTCTGCCACTTACCTGCCATGGCGCTGGTGCTGGCATGGGCCCAGCAGGAGCCGCAGTATTGAGGGATGTGCTGGTTCCTGGTGATGCTGGCATAGTTGGCACCGTTCACATTGCGCCAGTCCCAGCTCTTAGGTATATGCGATGTGGACAGATACTCGTGAGGCCGCGGGTATGTCCTGGGGAGAGACCAACACCACCCAAATCAGAGCTGGGTCTCACCGGGCAGCCGGAGTTCCCTTCCCATGGGGCCTGGGCCAAGGCAGCCCTTCTTAGCCCTTCCTCGTTTCCCCCAAAGTGAGGGGTGGGTGTGAGCTCGGCAGCCACCAGGTGAGAGGTGTGACCCGGGTCCTCACGCTGGGGCTCGCAGTCTCAGCACGTGGAGGGAAGCAGAGAAAGCCTCGAGAAAGGCTGGCGCTGAGGACCAGCCCCAAAGGCCACGGGGTGAGGCTGTCCTGGCTTGCTGGAACAGACACCAGGGTTCCCCCTGGATGTGAAACAGGAGTGACCCTCCCCCAAACCAAGGGGCTGGATCTGACGTGCCAAGGTCCAAGGTGCAGGGTTCCAAAAAGGCAGGCGAGCGCGCTGGGCCTGGGGACGTGGCCATCCCTTCCCTCCCCCCACGGCCTCTCGGCCCGCCGGCGCCCACCTGCGTCCCAACTGCTGCAGCAGGTCCCCCGGCGGGGCCAGGTAACAGCTCCGGCGGAAGGGGAGGCAGGCCGGCGCCGCGCCCGCCAGCAGCACTAGCAGCACCAGGGGCCGCCCCGGCCCGGACGACGCCATGGCTCCCGCACCGAGGCCTGCTCCGGATCCGAGATACTGCGCCAGGTGCCGCTCCGGATCCCGCTCCGGATCTGAGATCCCGCCCCGGGACGGCCCGCTCCGGCCTCGCCCAGCACCCTGGGCCCCTTAAAGGCGGTGGCCAGGCTCGGACACACCTCCGGGGCGGGGCTGATCCCCCTCCCACGCCCGCCGCGCCCGGGTGACCCTAGCCCGCCCCTCCCGGCCCGCAGGCGGCACCTCCCTCCCTGGCCCGGGAGCCTGAACTCTGGAGGAAGGTCAAAGAGGCCAACCCCGGGCCGACCACCGGCAGCCAACAGCCACCTTGGCTTGGTGACCTTTCTGAGTTCCAAACCTGACTCCTGTTCCGTGGCCCTGGGTGCTCCGGATGGGGGCTGCAGGCTCTGACACGCTGCCCAGCCTGGATCCTTGGGACCCTGGGCCCTGGGAGCAACACCTCCTGCCTCCCACCTCAGCCCAGGCCGCCCCTGGGGATGGATGGGGGGGATCTCCCCTTCCCCCAAGGATGCCCTGACCTGGCTTTCAGAACCGGTTTCCCAAAAGCCCAGGAGATGTTCACCTTTCACAGAAAAGGAGGAAGGGTACTGCTAGAAAATGCCCCCAAAGAAAAATGTCACTTGGCACATAGTGCATGAGTTCTACATTTGGACTCCCAGAAGTGCTGGGAGAAGTTTCCTGCTAACAAAACTCTATGTGATCAGATGCGGAACCGAAAGCAGAAGTGGGACCCTCAGGACTTGGTTTCCTAACCTAACGGCTCCTCGTGAGGCATCGTCACTGAGAGTGGGCTCACAGTGGCCTCCTGGTCTGGTCAGAAAAGGTCCCTGCCATTCTGGGGTCTCCACAGGCCCTTGCTGTGGGTCCCCTGCGTAGGGTCCTCCGGTGAACCCTCTTGTTCATGTCCCAGGCCCTTCTCTCCACCTCTTCCAGAAACCAGCAGCTGGCTCCCTGGCTTCCAGCAGTTTCCACAACCACTCCTGAGAAGCCTGCCTGGCCGCCCTGGTCAGAGCAGAGGACGGAGGCCAAGGCCAGGTGCTGCTTCATGGGCCCAGCAGCCCCCTAAAGTAGCCACTGAGGCCGATGAGTCTTTTGTCTTTTTGGGAGGTCGCTCACACTGACAGTCAGAGGTTGGGGGGCATGGTGGGGGGAGAAGTCCCCCTGGAGCTGGCGGTGGGTGTAGGAGCACAGAGGGAGCAGCCAGTGGGTTTTCTTCCCCCCACTTCAGTCCTCTCCCTGACTACAGGTCATCGTCCTGGTCCTATGTAAGGAAGAAACCCAGGTCCTTGTGACGTTATCAGGTGGCCACTACTGAAGCGGTAGGTTTTTGATTTTCCCTAATGAAAAAGCTGAACATTCCCAATAGTTTAGCGACCTTCTCCCCTAAGTACCCACAGTCAGGATTGTGGCGGCACAAAGTCTATTCACATATTCTACAACATGGGAAAAGAGCCCTGGGAGGGGAGGGCGTGCCCTGTGCCTGTAGTCGGCAGCCTGTCCTTGATACAGGGTAAAATGCAGCCAGGTTACAAGTTCTTCCACTCACGCAGCACTCAGAGACCTGGGATGCTCTGAAGATGCCCTGAGGTTCCCAGAGCAGGTCCACGTGTGTGGGAGGATTATGACAGGCAGGGCTAGCAATGCAGGCATTGGGCTCTGCAGGCACGTGGGGCCCTGCTCAAAAGTGCTGAGGAAGGGCCCCTGCATGTTCACTGTGCCCTTGGGGCTGGAGATGAGGCAGCCGATCTGATAACAGCCTTACCTGCCTGATCACGAGTCCTTTCAGCCCAGAGCCTCTGGCTAGTTGGACTTACGAAGTTCAGGCCTGGGTGACAGTCAGCATCCCCAGTCCTGCTCCCTCCGGCTAAGGCTAGTTAAAGGGAGGAATGTTTTTAGGCTGCTGATGAACAGGACATCCAGAGCTGAGAAGTTGTGGCACACTAGGGTTTCCCTAATGGAAGAAACTCAATCTTAGAAAAACAGGGCAGGAAGTGGGGTAGAATGTGCATACATTTAAAACTAGAACTTTCAAGCCAAGAAGGAAGTGAGAGCTGATGAGATTCATTCCCTGTCCACCTCCTCAGCCCCTACAGGGCAAACATGGTGAAGCCAAGTGGATGGAGGGCTCTTCACCTCCAAACTGGGCTCTGGCTGAGTGGATGTGTGTGCACCTGCCAGACAGCTCTGGGAAGCCAGCCAGTTGCATCGCTTTGGGGGTTACTAACATTAAAACCCCCCAGAGTGGGGAGGGTCTCTTCCAGCCTCTGTTAAACATGTTCCATTGAGGGGTGTGGCCGCAAACCCAACCCAACTCAAATGGGGGGCCAGGACTGCTGATTATGAAGGGAGTTTGGCCCGAGGAGTCCTCCGAAGGGCACACAGCTGCAACCAAGGGAGAGGAGGGGCCCACGGAGAACCTGCCGGACCAGCCACCCTGCTCCTTCCCTGGCTGGAGGCTGAGTTTATGCCCTGTTCAAAGCCAACCTGACAGGTATGTTTTACAGGCTGCTGTGTGCCCGCCTTCTGGCTCAGGGCAGAATTCGGTTGGTGTTTGGGAGCTAGGCTGTGGGTTTCTGCCAGGGAAGCTGGCCATGTGCCCTAGGTTTTCCTTCCTGGAGGTAACCAAGTCATTCTGCTCTTGCTGGTGCTCACGGGCAGAGGGCTAGGCCATTTACTTTCTAGAGGACTCTGTAGTCCTCATTGATCCTTTGCACGACCCTGTGAGATATGGGAATATAGATGCCATAGGCCCATTTTACAGCAGTGTGGACACCTGACCCTGCAGGCATGTGAGGCCCTGCTCAAAAGCACCCCACTTACTCCTTAAGGCAGGGCTGAGCAAGGGCCCTGCATCTTCACTGTGCCCTGGGCAGGTGAGAAGACTGAGCCTCCAGAGGTGTCACGAAATGGGCACTCACACGAGGCTCCTGGGTGGCATGTTTGAATCCTCCATCCTCCCTTTTTTTGTTACCCCAGAGTGTCTCCTGACAATCACATGATCCAAGGCCACAGACACAAAACCCTATTCATTTCTAAAAATAAGTTTGATTTTTCCCCTTAATAAAAAACAACACACAATTTTATAGTTAGGCCAGGGCCGGCCCACCTTCCCAACCAGGACAGAGAGGAATAGCGCAGATGGATTTTAGTGGATTGTGGAATTGCCTCGGAATCCTTCCTTTCCTTCTTCCTTCGGGTTGTATTGTCTGGCTCCCACTGGAGCAAGCTGCAGACATTTCCTATTATTCCACATTCCTGAGTTTAGCCACATCCTGGATACGGCATTTGTTTTCATGGCTGCTGGCAGCGTTCGGTGGACAATTTTGGGTTTGCAGGGCAGATGGCTCCCTGGCCAGCTTTAAGGTCTCCTCTTTATCCATTTGGTCAACCAGTTGGAAGCTCATACTGACTCCTGGATGCCTTCTGGTTGGGCGGGTCAGGTCTGTAGGCCTCCCTGCCACTGTCGCCGGGGTCCACTGTCCACCACATCCTACTTGCTAGGAAGTGAATGTGGCTCCCTGGGCTCCCTGCATGGGGTCAGCCTTGTCAGTACCACCTTTGGGACACACTGGCTGCGACCTGGTGTGAAACAGGTACGGCCTTTAAAAGGCACATTTGACCTTTCACCAGGCCAGGTTTGCCCTCTGAAGTCAGGCCGTCAGCAGATGTTTGCAGAGCACCTTGCATGTGAAGACTGCAATTTCTGTCCCCTGGGATACTGCAGTGAGCAAGTCCCTGCTCGGGAAGAGGTTATAGTCTGGAGAGGGGACCTGTAGAAAAGTAAAATGCTCAGCAGTAGAATGTGCTTGGAAGCAGATAAAATGGGGAGCCCTAGAGACTGGGGATGCTTGACCTGGGACTGCTCATGTAGGCATTCAGTGACTTAGGATTAAATCATGGAAAGTGCTGGAAGGAGATTTTTTAAGCAGAAGGAATAGTGTACGCATGGGCCCTGGGATATGAACACATTGGGGCTGAGGGGAAGGCCCCGGAGGACGCTGGTGAGGAGGCCCGGAGAACTCTGGGTTACAAGGACAACATGGGTGCTCAGGCCATGCCTCTCATGGCTGGCCACAGTGTGGGACGCTGCCCACCCACCGCTCCTGCTTCCCCTCCTTCTGTACAGTCTCACCATCCAATGGGAGGGCGTTCCTAGGTCCCCACCCTGGACGTTTCCCAGCTTAGCCTCTTGTGGGCTGGGTATAGGAGGTTTGGGTTTTGCCTGGGTCACCGCTTCCTTCCAGGAGGGCAGTGGACCACACCTGATTTGTGTTTATAAGATTGTCTGAGGGCTAGGGGAAGGATGACACAAAAGGAAGTGGGGGTCAGAAGGCACTAGTTCGGTTGTGGAGGTGAGAGCTGTGCAGACCAGGGATGCTCCCAGAGAGATGGGGAAGGCATGTGTGGGGCTCCACCTGGGGCGTGGCCGGTAGGATGCAGTCTGAGGCTGGAGCACCCTGTGGTGAGCACCCCAGGCTCCTGGATGTCTGGCCCCCTGCCTCCTGAGACCTCGAATCTTACCCCTGGATAGTGGTCTGACGGCCTGCGATGCCTTTCTGGTGCGGCCACATTATCACCGGGCTTGGGTATGTCACTTCCCTCTTGAGTCTCAGTTTCTTTTTCTGGGAGAGCATTACCCAGCTCGGAGATGGTGGCATTGTGTCGGTGAAATGAGGCAGCCGTCAGAGAGGCTGGCAGAGACGTTGGTCAAGCCCAGCAGAGTGGAAGCTGGTGCTGTTATCACCCTCTGAGTCCCTGGAGGGCAGGGCACATATATTCTACTTTTCTGAGGTCCCTCAAACCCTCCAAACAGTACTCAGCCTTTATGTCTTAGACCAATTACCATGTTTGTGCCACATGTACAACAGAGTTCTTGGACAAACAGTGAGCTTGGAGAGGCTTCAGTTGCAGGTGATGGCCCCTAGTGGTTTGTCTCCTCACACCACGTGCGCTGGGAGATGGGAAAGATGTACCTGGCAAGGTGTGTGTGTCCAACCCTTTCAGAACCGAAGCAGCTCAGGGGAGGGTGTGGGTGTGTGTGCTTCCTCCTGTAAATCACATGTGCCCCAGCCCAGGAAGCCCAGAGAGGAGGCAAGGCTTGCCGATCCTCTGGGCCTGGAGGCTGGACAGAGCTGGAGGGCAGTGAGCCGAGCTCGAGACGGGCCCTGCAGCTTCTCAGTTGTGTGGGAGGAAGGTCCCAAACTCCCAGCTTAATGAAAAACAGCAGTGCCCTCCTAGTTCCTCTGCTCTGTAGTTACTTATTCATCCCCCTAGAACTTTCTTTTCCAGTAAGAGAGCACACACTGAAGCAAGGGTACAAGAAAGTGGAGCTCAGCTCATCTGACGGTCTGCCCACACCCGCTGAGTCATTCATAATGGCCCCTCAGATGTCATTTTCTTGCTAAGACATTTGGAAAAATTTCTGCTTTTGAATCACAAGCAAACACTATACTTCAACAATCTTCTCTGAGTTATTCAAGAAACTTCAATGCCCTCAGAAGTAGAAGATCGGGGCGGATGAAATCAATGAATTCTTTGGGTCCCCTGTTTTTTTCCTAATTATGTTTCATTTGCCAAATGGTGGGTGGGGGGAGCTCCCTCTGACCACAGGAGGGCAACTCCTGGGGGAAGTGTGGAAGCAAGCGATTTGGACTTTCTGGGTGACACTGGTTTTTCTTATCTTCTTAGTTCTATTCCCATAATAGACCCCAGTGTCATCCCGGAAAAGGTTTATTCCCACTGAGTCTTCTTGTGGCCTGCTAACTGTGATGGTTGGGGAAGGGGTTTCATGGAGTAGCCAGGCTAGGGCTGGTCAGCAATCTTGGAATCTCTGGTGGGGGTGTCCTCGCGGTGTGGGATTACCCAATATGCTGAAAGGAAGCTTGCACTCCTGCCCTCTGCCCCCTGAAGCAGTGTTTGCTGGAGCTCTGCACTTAAACACGGCCCTTGCTAACCTGTCTTTGCTGCAGCCCTCCTGGTGGGGCGGGGGCCACAAAAGGACTTTGCCATTCATCATAGGTCCCCACTTTTAATCACTGGCTGCATTTCAGAACCGTGGGGTCACCTTCAGCCTGGCAGATTTTGGGGTAGTGTTGGCCTTTCTCCAAGGGCACTGTACACTGGTGTCCTGGTCTGAGCGACCAGGGTCACTGTAAGTTCACCGTGCCACAGGTGAACAATACAGGCCTGTCCTGTACTTCAGCAACCAGAGGAGAGTGTCTTCCTTGGGGACACAGGCAGCTTCACAAAGACAAAAGAGTAAGGACAGGACAGATTGCTTCTGAGACCTACTGCTTCCCCCACCACCCTGTTCTGCCCAGACACTTCAGATTCAGATGGCCTCTCTGTGCCCAGCACAGCAGGTGCTCCCTACAAATGGGCCCGTCTATGCAGACAGCCACCTCTGCTCCTGTTCTGCGGAGCATGTTTGCACTGTGGGAACTGTTATTCGTTTTTGCAGAAGAAGAAATCCAGGTTCAGGGAAGCGATGACCACCCCCCCCCCCCCCCGCCCTCACCCTCTCACAGCCCAGCGTCCCAGCTTGGCACCACGAGGCTGAGTAAGCACAGCCAGCAATACAGGAATCAAAGCAAACAGGTCTTCTCTCCCCTCTTTTTGCCAACTGCCCCATTAACAGAAAAACCTTTTAAGCATCCATCTGGAAAGCTGGCTCCTTCCCGTCCCTAAGCAAACTGAGATGACCAAGAGGAATGTGCTCCAGGGTGGAGGTTGTGGGGCAAGGGAGACCCCCACACACTGGATCCTGCTCATACAGCAAAGAATGAACACAGGAAGATCAAAAATGCCCCCCTGGCTCAGCCTCACGGTCCCTGCAGCGAGGCAGTTTGTGGCCGACAGGAGCCCGTTTCAGGACCTCCACCGTGGAGGGCCAAGGCTGCCCACCGGCCACGGCTTCCCGGAATAGCTCACTGTGGTGATGCCAGCCACCATCTGTTCCCATCGTCCAGGTTTCTTGGAACAGTTTATGCTTTCAGCCTACCTAAGAAGACCACCTCTTAGAGAATGGAGGAAAAAGTCCTTGGGCGCCATGTTCCCTCCCCACCATTAGAAGGGCACACCCATGAATAAATACATTATATTGGCGAAAAGAAACTTGCCATTCTGAGCATCACTGCTCAACTTGCCCAGCTGTAGGCGTGCACTTAATAAATATTTACTGAGGCCTTGGGATGTATCAGGCACTTTGGAGACTCAAAGGTGAGATGCCACTGGTGGGGGAGATAAGGTGTGTGTATAAGTAATTAGCAAACAGGACCACATATGCTAACTGCAGGCCTAAGTGCTCTGCTCCTGAGGCAGTGGGGGTGTCTCCGGCAGGGAGCTGCCTGCAAGAAGACCATGGAGCTGCCTTTGAGCTTTGGAGGAGTCTGTTAAGCAAGTGAAGTCAGGGGTGGGGCAGAGGGAAAAGGAAAAGAGACCAGGGTGAGCCCAGAGGGAGGCTGGACGCCTGGGGAGATGGGATTGTTCTGTGTGCAGTTGTTAATTTGTGAAAAATATTTCTCAACGCATAAAAATATCTTCCTCTTGAATTTATACATTCTCCTCTTTACCTTTGGGCAGGTGGGGCAGGTGTTTGGACCAGAAGCACCTATGACCCCTGTTCAGAAAAATTCCAAACTTAGAGAACATCACAAGAGTACTAATCTTGCACTAACTTTGAAAAGAGTCACCACTTGTTAACCTTTTGGCACTTAACTGCTCTTTCTACATTCATCCCATTATTGTGGTTGCTGAACAGTTTCCGAGTGAGCTGCTGTCATCATCACAACTTGACCCTGGAGGTCAGGACTTCATGGCACAGTCTCCCCCTGACAACAAGGACTCCCCCTTACCAGCCATCGTGCCATGATCCAAGTCAGGAAATAGAACGTGGATATAATATTAGTGTCCCATAGGCATGGTCCTTATTTGAATCTTTACTATATCCCTAATAACATCCTTTCTGTGACAGCAAACCTTTCCCTGGCCCTGGGTATGGCCCAGGATCATGGGTGCACTTAGCACTTGAGGTCAGTCTGGAAAACTAGGAACAAAGTTCTTCCTCATGTCCGAGTTTCTCTTCTGGTTCATGTGCAGGCCTTTGACTTTGTGTTTGAACTCCCCTGGGAGTAGGCAGAGGCTACCGTGTTTCCCTGGGACATCCCATTGCTAGTTACTTTTCTGCTTGTGTTCCTGACCTCACCTTGGTCCCTACCAGGCCTGTAGAAAGAACATAGGGTTTAGGAGGCAGCACTGAGGTCCCTCCATGGACCAGTGGGGAACTAGAGCTTAAAGGTTTGGCTCTAGTGTCTTAGCCAAGGTCACTGATCTGGCTCTGAGTTCAGGTCAGTCCTGCTTGTATGTCTACTTCCTGTAGGATGGTGTCCCCAGAGCAGGAGGGGCCTCTTTCTTTTTCTAAATAAGTCAGATTAAGAACGCCCCGAGCGCACTGGATCTGTCACCCAGCTCTGGAGGTGAGCCCAGCATACGTGAAGGGGGTCAGCTGTGGGTGCCTGGCAGGTGCTCACAAGGTGGTGGCTGCCCAAGTTCTTGGGGCTTAAGGAGTAAGACCTCACCCTGGACTGCCCACCTGTGCCTCCAGGGCCCACAGGGCACCAGGCAGCTCTTGTCAGCTCTCCTCCGTCCCAGCCAGTACTCTCATGCCTTGGTGGGGGCTCTGTGTCCCCTCTTCTGGGGAAGCCAGTATTCCACACCGTCGTCCTGCCGGCCGCTGTGCTCTCTGCTGCTGGCCAGCTTGCCTGGTCAGAAGTGGCAACACCTGGAGCTTCAGACGACGTGTTTGCTGGCAGCTCAGGGGGTGTGCTGAGACTTGGGAGGCAGAGGAACCGACTTCGAATCCACTCCATGCTGGGTTCCTAGAGAATTCTGGATCTAGCAAAGGGGACCTTATGGAAGACAGTAACCTCCCAGACACCAGGACAGGAGTGAGGGGGTGACAGTGGGAGCTGGGAGAGGCTGAGGGGCAGCCAGGTGCTGAAAGGGCAAGGAGGAGACAGTGGCATGGCCCAGGGCATGCAGTGGTCCAGGGCAGCTCCTCCCATTCTGTCCCAGCACTGGGCTGGGCTGGGAAGGAGGTCTGGGGCCAGGCTGGGAAAGCCTGCATGTCAAGCGTGGAGTTTGGGCTTTCTTAATTGCGGTTTTCCAAACTCCTAAGACTCACATGTTGCCTTTACCACTCTGGCTACGTTCAAGAAGGAAACTTTCTTTTGGGCTGTGTGTTCAGTTTAGACAAAATGATTCCCTGGACAGGGAAAGTCCTTGCAGGTGGTCTGGTCACCCAGGAGAGTAAAATACAGTCATCATGGGTATCAAAACGAGCGACTGTAAACAGTGCTGGCCCTCAGGCCCCACACACGAGGCAGACTTTGGTCTTGCACTCACCCTCTAGGAAATGAGTAGGCAATATTCTGTGTTGGGGAGGAAAAACACCCCCTTCCAAAAGCATGACAGGCAGAAAGCAAAAGGCCCTGGGCTTGCTGAGGGTGGGGATGTAGAGAGGGTTGAGCCTCTGGGCTGGACACACCCTTGGGTCACACTGGGAGGGTAGCTTGGTCAGTGGGTCCCACCACTGCAAAGCTCTGCTGGTCTCACACCAGTGAACCAGGCTCTCCCGAAGACTGAGGACTCTAAGATCTTACACCTGGGCTTAAAGCAAAGATGCGTGAAATTGTCCACATTCAGATTGGCCAGTGTGGCAACCAGATCGGAGCCAAGGTAAGTAAGGTCTGATTACTGGTACTAGCTTTGCCTGGATCCCAAGATGTAGTCAACCAAGAAAATACCCTAAGTTACCCGGGAAGGCAGTGAATCCAGCAGACTTTATGTACTTGCTAAATATTTGATTTATAAAACAATGTCTTTAGTTAAAGAGATACAGGGCACTTTAAAGGATGTTAATTTAATTAATACTCATTTTGTTCATAGTTACCCGTGTATAATACATATCAACTATTTTGCTTTTATTATCTTAGCAATTAACTTTTCCTATCTAAAAACAGTAATTTAACTCAAAACTGGTTTTTGAAGTTTTTTTTTTTGGAAACTTTTTATACCATATTACTAAGGTGTCTTTCTCTTCCCCTCCCATGTTCTAAAGTTAAAAAAAAAAAAAAAACCCAAGTCAATTATTGTTTTATTAGTATGCAATAAAAAATTTAAGAAGCAAATCTAAAATACAGTTTTTGTGTACAATAGAAGAAACAATTAAAATACACCCTCTGGAATATAAACAAGTTTTTCTCTCCCCTGCTCTCTTTCACTCGCCACCTCTTGGATTAAATGTTTCTATAATGTACCTGATGCAGTTAGTTAACGCAAGAAAGCCGCTCGAATCCCCTTTGATCATGATTTTATTTATTTATTTATTTTTATAGAGACAGAGTCTTACTTTATCGCCCTGGGTAGAGTGCCGTGGTGTCACACAGCTCACAGCAACCTCCAGCTCTTGGGCTTAAGCGATTCTCTTGACTCAGCCTCCCTAGTAGCTGGGAATACAGGTGCCTGCCACAGCACCAGGCTATTTTTTTGTTTTGCAGTTCGGCCGAGGCAGGGCTTGAACCCGCCACCTTCGGTATATGGGGCCCGCACCCTACTCACTGAGCCACAGGAGCCGCCCCTTGATCATGATTTTAAGATGACCAGTTGTGGCTCGGCACCTGCGGCTCAACGGGCTAAGGCGCCAGCCAAGTACACCTGAGCTGGCAGGTTAGAATCCAGCCCAGGCCCACCAAACAACAATGACGGCTGCAACCAAAAAATGGCCGGGCGTTGTGGAGGGCGCCTGTAGTCCTAGCTACTTGGGAGGCAGAGGCAGGAGACTCGCTTGAGCCAGGAATTGGAGGTTGCTGTGAGCTGTGATGCCATGGCACTCTATCCAGGGTGACAGCTTGAGGCTCTGTCTCAAAAAAAACAAAAAACAAAAACAAAACAAAACAAAACAAAAAGATAACCAGTTGTACTTAGTAAAATCTAATTTGCTCTCTTTGGCTATTTTGAAATTACTATTACTAGTATGAAATGCGTTA
>CAUYON010162920.1:0-11875 GCA_963573935.1 Arctocebus calabarensis | reverse complement strand
TCTTGGGGTCTTGGTGTGTGCCACACCTTTTGGGGGCAAAACACGATTGTAAGAGGGTCTTTTCCTAACAAATGCAACCAGTGTAACATGGTTTCTTGTACCCTCAATGAATCCCCAACAATAAAAAAAAAAAAAAATTATCAGAATTTCTTAAGAGCTCCAGCTAAATTTGTATGAAGATCCTGAAGTTTTGAAAACGAACCTTCATTAAATGACTCAACAGTAAAAAAAAAAAAAAAAGAAAATACACTTGGTAGTGGAATTGCTAGGCCATAGGGTTTAGCTTTACTAGGTAATCTTAAACTCTTTTCTAAAATGGCTTTAATAATGTATCCTCGCACCAGCAGTATGAGAATATTATCACTGTCACAAACATTTGACATTATTTTAATTATTTAATTAATGCAAAATAATTTAAATTATTCACTAATATTTAAAGATAAATATTTACCTTACATCAGAACATAAATATTAGAATTAAAATTGTGCTACTCTTGTAGGTGTCTAATGGCATCATGCTATGTTTTCCTTTGGGTATATTAGTAATTAATCATCTGGCTGAGCACTTTTTCATACATTTATTAACCATTAAGTTCCCTTTTTTTTTATTTTTTATTTTTTTTGAGACAGAGCCTCAAGCTGTCATCCTGGATAGAGTACTGTGGCATCACAGCTCACAGCAACTTCCACTTCCTGGGCTCAAGCGAGTCTCCTGCCTCTGCCTCCCAAGTAGCTGGGACCACAGGCGCCCTCCACAACGCCCGGCCATTTTCTGGTTGCAGCCATCATTGTTGTTTGGCGGGCCCGGGGACTGGATTCGAACCCGCCAGCTCAGGTGTACGTGGCTGGCGCCTTAGCCCGCTGAGCCACAGGCGCCGAGCCCCCTTTTTATTTTTTTAATTTTTTTTAGAGACAGAGTCTCACTCACTTTGTTGCCCTCAGTAGAGTTCTGTGGTGTCACAGCTCACAGCAACCTCCAGCTCTTGGGCTTAGGCAATTCTCCTTCAGCCTCCTGAGTAGCTGGGACTACAGGCAACCACCACAATGCTTGGCTATTTTTTTGTAGCAGTTTGGCCAGGGCTGGGTTTAAACCCGCCACTCTCGATATATGGGGCTGGTGCCCTACTCACTGAGCCACAGGCATTGCCAAGTTCCCTTTTTAATGAAATACCTGTTTTTGTACAGTTATTTGTCTTTTTCTTATTACATTATGAGCTCTAAAGAAATCCCAGATACTATTCCTTTGTCAGTTGTTCGTATTGCCATTTTCTCCTCTCGATGGTATATATATATTTTTTTTTTAGGAAAGTATTAGTGTTCTAGAGAATTTTTGAGTAATCATGTTTCTTGCTATAGGTTCTCAGAAATTTAAGAAATACACACAGGAGCCAGAAGGGAATTAAAAGTTAGATGTAGCTTTAAAATACAGAACTTTGCTCTAAAGCTAGATTAAAGAAGGTGACAAGGCCTTCTACTTTCCACTTCAGATTAAATTTACTTCCCTAGGCTTAGCGCCTGTGGCTCAGCGGTCTTAGGCTCCAGCCACGTACACCTAAGCTGGCGGGTTCGAATCTAGCCTGGGCCCGCCAAACAACAATGACGCTGCAACCAAAAAACAAATGGACGGAAGTTGTGGTGGACACCTGTAGTCCCAGCTACTTGGGAGGCGGAGGCAGGAGACTCACTTGAGCCCAGGCATTGGAGGTTGCTGTGAGCTATGATGCCACAGCACTCTATCCAGGATGACAGCTTGAGGCTCTGTCTTAAAAATAAAAATAATAATAAAAATAATAAATTTACTTCCCTAGTCACTCATTTAAAAATTGAAGAACTGCATAGTAAAGACTTTGAAGGGACACTAAGTCCTGCCCAGAAGAACTTACCTCTTAAAAAGAAGGAAGTAGAGGCTCAGTGCTCATAGCACAGTGGTTACAGGGTTGGCCACGTACACCAAGGCTGGTGGGTTTGAACCTGGCCCAGGCCAGCTAAACAACAATGGCAACTGCAACAACAACAACAACAACAACAACAACAACAAATAGCTGGGTGCTGTGGCGGGTGCCTATAGTCCCAGTTACTTGAGAGGCTGAGGCAAGAGAATCTCTTAAGCCTGGGAGTTTGAGGTTGCTGTGAGCTATGACACCACAACACTCTGTGGAGGGCAGCATAGTGAGACTCTGTCTCAAAAAAAAAAAAAAAGAAAAAGAAAAAAAAGAAGGAAATAGAAATAATGTATGCCACTTGCCGGCAGGCCTTAGAGCAGGAGGAATTTGTGTTATGCTGTAGCATAGTGGTTAAGAGTACAGGCTTTGGCACCAGAGTGTCTGAGTTTGAAACCTACTTAATATCTGTGTGACCTTGGACAAGGTACAGACCCTATCCATGCCTCAGTGTTCTCACCTATAAAATGGGGGTTAAATAGGGCAGCACCTGTGGCTCAAAGGAGTAGGGCGCCAACCCCATATGCTGGAAGTGGCAGGTTCAAACCCAGCCCTGGCTAAAAACTGCAAAAAAAAAAAAAAAAAAAAAGGGCGGGGGGATTAAACAGTACCTGTCTTATTGGGTTCTTGTGAGTATTAGACAGAGTAACACATGTAAAATGTTCAGAATAATGCATAGCTCATAGTAAATTATCAAAAAATATTAGCTAGTAATATGATGATGATATTGGTGGTGGTAGTGATGACAGTGGTTTTAGTGGTTATGTGGCACAGTTCTCCCACCTACTAGTATATGAAACATAAACCATTAAATTAAATCCCCTCAGTCCTCAGGAAGAGATATGGAAATAGGAAGGCAAGGAGAATAACTATTCTCCCTAACAACTAAGATGCTCTAGGGGTATTGTGAACACATGAGGAATAGTTCTTCTTTGACAGAATTTTCTAGATGCTTGCTTTCTTATTTAAGCTTTAATATATATATATATGATTGATATATTCTTAAATATATATAATATATCTGAAATGAAGAGATTTTTTTTCTAGTAGAATTAGAAGACAGAGTATAAGCATACAGTACTTGAGAAGGATCAGAAAGACTGATATTAAAGATGTATTTCTGCCTTCTTATTGTCCCTCTGATCAATCACTAGCATCTTGAAGTATGTCTAAGGTCAGAGGCCACTGTGTTTTATGTTATGTCATGCAGTATGGACAAAGAAACAAAGATGGGGGTTGGGTGCCAGGTATAATTTAACCACATGCTGATTTTTACTCTGCTTTCATCTTCTGTGATGAAAGCCAAATTATCTTCAATTTTTAGGCACTATCTCACACATCTAAAACACATCATGACCAAAGACTGGAAGCAAACACTGAAAAATTAAGAAAGTTTTATTTGTTGGAGGTAGTGAGGTTGTGGTTGAAGTTTTCTTTAATTTTGTCTATTAACATTTTTGTTTTATTTACAGTATTTAAAAAGAATCAAAGGTCTTCATTTCTTAGTTAAGTTCACATTTCTCTAAGATATGGGATGTTTTCCAAGCAAATTACCACTCCTTAGGAAATTTGTGGTATTGTGAGCTGTACCCTGGCTTCCAAAACAACATACCAGTAATCGGACATCTTTAAACCTCATAAATAGGCAATGTTTGAAGAAAAATCATTGTCCTGGAAAGTTAACTATGAATTTTTTCTCAATATTAAATATATAGCAGATTATTTTCTGATATTTTATAATATTTCTTATTAAATATTATTAGAAAATATTGTGTATAGTAACTGACAATTCTCTTGAAGATACCACCTCCAATGGCCTATCCAGTGACTTCACAGCACATGCCGCTATATAGAATGGTAAGAAAAAACCTTAAGAGTAAAAGGAAAAAAAAAAAACTTCAAAAAGAGTAAAAGAAATGGTTAAAACTTCTAACCAAAAGAAAAACTATACCGATAATTTAAAATGCATGATAATCCATTCACATTCTTTCTTTGCATTGGAAAAGAAATAGAAGCCTTCTGAGAAATAATACAGCAAAGGCTTTGTGAGATGGATGATGAGAATAGAGAAAGGAATCCTAGAAATGAGAATAAGAAGAGATGTGTAGAATAGGAATAGTCAAGGGTACGGGTCCAGAGTTAATAGATAATCCAAAATAGGAAGAATTAGTATGCTTATAATAGAGATTCAAGTATAATTTAGTTTAGTTTATACTCTTGGTTTATTCCAAGAATTACAAACTACTATTTGCTGCTAAGTTTTCTCCCTTTCTGCAAGGGATTTTATTGTTATTTCATTTTGTTCTGTCATTTTGCTATTTGAGATCACTCTAGTCTGTATTAATCAGGTTCAAAAAGTGGAAATTAATAAGACTGATTTTGTTCTTATTGTATAAAGCTTCCAATAGGAGAAATGGTTAACAGAATGTCTGGCATTTTTTTTCCAATTTCAGTCTTCTAACTTATTTTTAGTGTATTATTTCTGTTTTGCTTATTTGTCAATATTTTCATGATTTAAAATTTCTTTTTTAAAAAATTGATTGTAATCACTAGTTCTCATTTTTATGGCTTCAGTGCACTGTAGGAATTTCATTTGACATATAACAGGAACTTGAAACTCACTCAGTCTTTACAGCCGCATCACCAATTTTCTCATGCTGTTCTTGCTATTGATGTTTCTGTTAAATATACAGACAAATCAGGAGATGACAAATATCTTCACTTTGGACATATTTCAAACTGAACCCCAAAGCTATTATACCCACAGCCTTACCAACCATAGCTGATGGAAACTCTATCCTTCCAGGTGCTTGGGGCTCAAACCTTGGGGTCTTCCTTGTCATCTTTCTTTATCTCATTCTGCATAGAATTCATGTGCAGATGCTATGGGACTTATTTTCAGAATGTATCCTAACTTTTCCAAGGCATCGTCTCTCACCTAGATCACAGCACTACACTCTTGCCTGGTTTGCTTGCTTCTGCCCTTGATCCTTATAGTATTTTTCACACATTTCTCTCAGAGCAAAAGCCAAGACTCTGTAGTGCCTGTCTGTCTTTCTCTTCTGGCACATTTGCCTTGCTTAGTTTATTCTAGGCATTAGGCTCCTCAGTAAACATTCTTGAAGGAAGGCAGGAACATTCTCTGTATCTATTAATGGACATTGAGGTTTATTTTTCCAATTCACTTTTCAATACACTTGAATGTAACTTCTATACCTGTAATTCCACTAAATTGTGACATAAAGGTCTGCAATGACTTCATGTCACCAAATCTAACAGCTACTTTTCTGTCCTTGTCTTACTCAACTCTTCTTTCCTATCACTCAACCAGCACATATTCATTAGGCATCCACTATATTCCAGGTACTATTTAAATGTGATGAATACAGCAGCAATCAAAAGAAACAAAACCATGTACTTGTGTTACATACATTCTAATGGGAAAACACAGTAAACGAAACAGGTGACAAGTGCTATGAAGAAAATTATAGCAGGGAAGAAGAATTAAGAGTAAGTTTTCATTTTAAATAGGCTTGTTAGGGGAAACTATTGAAAAGGTGACTCGGTTTTGAGTAGAAATTGCAAAAAGGAGAAGGAAAAGTTCAAATGGAAGAGCATTCCAGGGAGAGGGAATGCTCAGCACAGAAGCCTTGAAGTAAGAAAGGCTGTGAGACTGAATGAGATCCCACAGGAGAAAACTGAAATAGGAGCTCAAGTCAAAGGACTGAGCCCAAGGGTGCTCTGTCATTAACAGAGTAGGGAGATAAGAGGGAACCTGCAAAAGAGGTATAAGTGTAATGGCCAGTAAGGGAAGAGGAATACTTCTTGCAATAGTGTTCTTCTTTAGATTTAGAAACACTATATCCACTTAGTTTTTCTTCTACCTCATACCTCTTTTCAGTTCCCTTTGTGGACTTGTCTATGTAACCAATATAAAAATATACTATATTTACCAGTTAGTCCTCAGAAGAGGATTAGAGTATGACACTGGGTATGCATGTTTTGTAGAAGTAAGAGTAAACCCAAACCCAGAGAAAACAGACTTAATAGTAACAGAAGGTCAAAGGACTAGAACTTAGAAACTCCACAGGAAAGGAGGGATGGTCAAGGTCCAAGTCCCAAAAGGACTATAGTAGATTCCAGGTTAGCATCAGTAACAAAAGGGCATCAATATTAGTATAATGAGGCTTGAAGCAAAAAATAGTGAAAACTATGAAGGGCCTTATAAAGAGGTTATTTCACAGATTCTTTCCAAATAAAAGAAAGCATAAATAAAGGTGAACAGAATAAAGTTCGTTTCCCACAGAGTGGAACTGACAGTAATCAGGTACAAAGTAGACCCCAGCGTTGGCTTGACTACAGGGTGGGAACCCCGCTGCTCAGGCATGAATAGCTATGGACCCAGGTGGATTGTGTTAGGAGAGCAATTAAATACTAGTTAAGTTTTCACTTTTTGTTTTCTTTTCTATTCAAATTCATAGGTTCCAACTCCGCTGGGAGCTCCTCCTCTAATAACACCTCAACCCATGATTTATACCAAACAAGGCTTCAGGACCAATAATCAATCCTTCTGCTCCTTCCTAAGGACATCAGGTATGTTTGAGTTACTGTTGCTTAGGACCTTGGTAGAAATGAGCAGTTACTGGGGAAAGAATCATTGTTAGAATTGACTTTTACAACATATCCATCTTTTGTATACTGTTGGTCTCTTATAGAAGAAAAAAATGAATCCTAACATTTTTAGCATCATAAAAAGAGACAGAACTATGCAGAACTGGTACAGACCTGTACGAACCTGTTTTGTTAAACCTGAACTGGTTCTTTATAGTCATCCATCAATCCTTTTATTTATTTATTTAATTATTCATTCATTCAACAAACTGAAATGTGATTAGTACTAAAGAGGCAGCTAACTCAGCCTAGATGTTTCAAGAATGACTTCTAAAAGAACTAATACTTAAGTTGAATGGTTAGATTTAAACATAAACAGTTAGTCAATGGAGTAGGGAAAAGATGCTACAGACAACCATGTACACAGACAATTAGGGGAGCACAAAGAACCGTGGGAACTCAAAGGAGGAAATAATTAATTCCTCCATGGAAGGTTTTAAGGCAGTGAGTATTGAATAATAAGGAGGATTTCAACTATAGGATTTGGCACTACAGACAGAGGGAATAGGTTGACCAAAGAAAGAAGCATATGTAAGTGTCATGATCCAGTTGTCCATTGCCTCGGAGTATTGTTTTCTAGAAGGCTTTACAAGGTTTCTTCCTTCCGTCTTCTGATGTGTTTGGCCCCCAATTCCTGAATTTATGTTTTAGGATTCCTGACAAAACTTCAGGTTTTAGATAATGAGAAAAATGACCAGAGTCTTATATAAAAATTTTGTAATTATTTTATAACTACAAAGAAAAAGATATAGAAATGATTAAAGATTTACATATCTATCTTTCTTTTTTTCATTCAGATGCAGTCAATGTAGAGGCACCAAAACAAAAAGATTCAGATTCAGAGGTGAAAAAACTGATTTTTCTGCAGGCTGAACTGAATTGAATTGTCCACATTTTCCAAGTAAAATAAACATTCACTTGGACATTCAATATTCTTGAGATTCTTCAATTAAATTTTTGGAGCTATTTCTCTTATTTTAATACTTAATAATTCACCTAACCTCCCCCTAGTCTTCCAATCCTGCTACTTCCCTAACAAGTTCATAAAAGCAAGTATGCCATTCAGACCCAAGTAATTATTCTTTGGGCTCTTTTCTCACACCTAACCACCACATGTGTCTCTTCTGGGCCCTCTCATCACCATCAGGAACCTGCTCCAAAAGGGCAAAGGCCTGGAGGACTGAGAGACAGTGGGTGGAGAGTTCAAGGAGGTGTATGCATATCAATAGTGGGCCCTCTGAACACCCTTAGTAGCAACATAACTGGGTCCTGCCTCACACCATGTATTCTCCAGTTGTGTGGCCCCTGTAGAAGGTGACTCAGATCTGGTTATGACTCTCATCTAATCTGGAGCCAGGCCCCTAGGCAAAAGCTTAAGGCCTCCTCCCCTGGAGGCTGCCAGTGTGTGATAATTTGTCTCCTTCCTGTCTTCATTGAGAGGCTGGTAGTATCATTTCTCTGACATGGTGTTTCTTGGTTGGACCCTCTCAATTCTCAGCATGTAATTACTATAGCTGCTCTCTCAGAAACAGGAAGTAGAGGACAGTGGTTGCCCATGACTCTCTGTCTTGGTCGTATAGTGTGTGGTTCCTGACTAACATAAGCTCTCTTTGGCCTAGAGATTTTTTCAGACACCTGGTCTCTGCTGCCTTGGTTTCTCTTGAAAACTATAGTGTGTCCATATACTAATATCATTGAGACATCACAAATAAACACAGACCACAGTATGTGAGTAGTAATGAATTTTTTAGAAATTAGCAATTGCAGAACCCTTTTTAGGAAGAGGAAATGGAGGCCCTAGATAGATGATTCATAAAGTTTCCTGCCTCCAAATTCAGAACTTTTATTAATTTGCCATGCTATAGTGACGCATCCGTACCTCCTACTATGTCCCCATCCAAAACAGTCTAGCTATGACCTCATCTACATTGAAAATTGGTGCTGTTCCCATATCTCAGCCTGGTACACACATCCATGGGTTTCATCCTTCTATAACTGAATGCTTAAGTCTTAGACCGTCTCTCCCTTTTCTAGGTATTGTATGTTTGGTAAATATTGAGGGTCAAATTGTGTCCACACAAGATTTATGTGCTAAATCATAAATCCCAGTACCTCAGAATGTGACAATATTTGGAAATAGTTATTGAAGATGTAATCAAGATGAGGTTATATGGGAAGGGGTCCTTTAGACCAAAATGACTGAGGTCCTTATACAAAAGTGGAAATCTGGGGCAACGCCTATAGCTCATTGAGTAGGGTGCCGGTCCCATATACCGAAGGTGGCAGGTTCAAACCTGACCTCGGCTGACCTGCAAAACAGAAAAATAGCCGGGCATTGTGGCAGGTGCCTATAGTCCCAGCTACTTGGAAGGCTGAGGCAAGAGAATCGCCTAAGCCCAGGAGTTGGAGGTTGCTGTGAGTTGTATGATGCCAGGGCACTCTACCAAGGGCAATAAAGTTAGACTCTGTCTCTACAAAAAAAAAAAAAAGTGGAAATCTGGATATGCATACAGCAAGAAGACCATGTGAAGATTGAAGTTATACTGACATAAGCCAATGAACTACCGGAAACTAGGAGAGAGGCCTAGAAGAGATATCCCCCTAGAGATTTTGGAGGTAGTGTGACCTTGTTGACACCTTGATTTCGGACTTCTGTCTTCCAGAACTGTGAGACAATATATTTCTGTTCTTTAAGCCACTCAGTTTGTGGTACATTATTACAGCAGCCTGAGCAAACTAATATGGTAGAGGAAGCAACTGGCTTGGGCCTCACCTCGAGCTCAGTAGGAATTCTCTTCTATTTTAGAGCCCTGATGGAGGCTGCATGCTCAACCAATGTGTAGACAATCATAGGCAACTCTTCTGTGCAAGATAGGATCCCACCACACTTAGAATCTAATACTTAGCATTGACTGCCTTGTTCAGCTAAGTGACTTCTCATGGGAGTGTCTTAGCAGTAAGCTAGATTTATTAAAATATTATCTCCAATTATACACTGTCTTGGATTCTTCTAGTATTAACTTATCATTGGCACCTCAATGCTAAGCACATTTTACATGATCAACAAACATTTATTTCTTGATTCATTTCATACTGTCAGTAGACAATTATCAAGTTCCTACGTGGTAGGTTTACTGTGAGGCCCAGAGAAGCATTGGGTTAATAGAGGTGCTCATCTCAGTTTCTTCACTTTGGTACTGACATGAAACATTTTTTTCAGAGTCAAGTTCAAAAGAGTTGGTCATGCAGGTGGCACCCACAATTCAGTGGATAGGGCACCAGCCACATACACTGAGGCAGGTGGGTTTGAACCTGGCCTGGGCCTGCTAAACAACAATGACAACTGCAACAACAACAACAAAAAAGTAGCCAGGTGTTGTGGCGGGCACCTGTAGTCCCAGCTACTTAGGAAGCTGAGGCAAGAGAATCACTTAAGCCCAAGAGTTAGAGGTTGCTGTGAGCTGTGACACCACAGTACTCTACCGAGAGCAACATAATGAGATTCTGTCTCAAAAAAAAAAAAAAAAAGAGTTGGTCATGCAGGGGGAACCTGTGGCCTCAGGTCACATGTGGCCCTTGATATTCCTAAGTGTGGCCCCTTGACCAAATCCAAATTTCACAGAAAAAAATCCTTTAAATAAAAGATAAAATTTAGATTCAGTCAAAAGAACACCTCAAGCATCTAGAAGGGCACTTCAACATATTCACTAATAGCAAGTCCAGTGAGCTGAGTAATATCATAAGATTCCAGCATTTTAGAGGTTGGTCCTGAGACAAACTGAGTATTCTGTTTTATCTCATCTGTAAATGTGAAGAAGAGCCCTTCTTTCACCCCAGAAGGTTGTGAGGAATTGAGGACAGATGTCTCTATGAGGGACCCTGCAAATCTCTTATGGCTCATCTACTTACTCTTTCTCCTTGAATTCCTCTCTGTGACAAGCCCAGGGCTTTCAATTGTTAGGACAGTAGCTGACATTTATTGAAGGCTTTCTAGGTACCAGGCACAGGGCCAAGTTTTTTCTATTTGTAATGCCATTCAATTCACTTAAATATGTGCCAAAAGCCCTATTATTATGACTATTTTACAACTGAGAAAACAGAGACTTACAGTGTTAAAATAACTGGCCTTAGATCTCATAGCTGATAAATAATCAAGTTGGGACTGCCACCCAAGCTGACTGCAAACTACATGCCCTAAGTCTTAGCTACTGTGCTGGAGATGCTCTTACCCCTCCCTGTTATCCAGGGAACCTTGTAGCTGAGAATTTACCAGTGCTTATACTGAAAGTTTTTATGTAGAAGACTGAGGAGTTAGGCCCAAAAGAGATTCAGGAACATGGAAGCAGAGTTTGAGCTTCTCTACATTCATGCTTTTTATTGTGTTTAGTGGGAAGGGAAGAGTTTGGGTAGTCATGGAGATCAAATGGGATCCAGTGAAAACCATGGTATGCAAAATTAGTGTATATCCCTCAAAGACTTATCAGAGTTTATAATCAAAATGCAGTAGTATTGACTGGAGACTTTCTTGTCCAAGCTTTATTTCACATGTAAGGACACTGAACCATGTTAAGTGAAGATACTTGCCTAATGAGGCACAGCTTGTTATTGTCAGGGCTAAACTAGAACCCAAGTTCTAGGACCCACTACACTAGAAAACCTGGGAAGGGGTTCTGGTAACAAAACAATATAATGTTTGGCAGTCCCCAGAACTACCATTTTGGGATGTAGTGAGATGGTGGGTGGGGTGTTGCAGAATGGATAGTTCCCTGTAATGAAGGACCTCTCTGTATCACCTTGGATATATAACTTCAGTTCTAGGACGAAGGACATTGAATTTCCACATTTTATTTTCTGGGAAAATCCTATGTGTCCTTTCTTATGTGAGAACAGGATAACAACCACTGAAGATACAATGAGAACAAGATGTAAGAGCACAACCAGCACACTTAGCAACCCAGGGTGGTGAATATGGAGCCTAATGGGATGTTTGGAAATAGAAGACACACAGATCTTGACTTCCCAAGAAACAGCCTCAAGAGGCTGGGCAGGCTTGTCTGCAGGCAGGGGACTATCACAATTGAGTGCCCTGCAGGGTAGTTCCAAAGTTCCTAGGGAAACTTCACTTTTTTTTTTTTTTTTTTTGAGACAGAGTCTCAAGCTGTCACCCTGGGTAGAGTGCTGTGGCATCACAGCTCACAGCAACCTCCAATTCCTGGGCTCAAGCGAGTCTCTTGCCTCCGCCTCCCAAGTAGCTGGGACTACAG
>CAUYON010162919.1:0-13151 GCA_963573935.1 Arctocebus calabarensis | reverse complement strand
TATATAGTGATCAAGAAAATGCCATGAAGGCTAACTGTAACAGTACAATCAAAACATTTCTGAATGTATATGAATCGTGCCCTATGATTGCACCAATGTACAGAATTATGATTCAATAAAATTATAAAAAAAAAAAAAAGTTGCTTTGCTCTCTTTGCTGGTCCTTTTGGCTTTTGGACTCCTCTAAACTACATGACTTATTTTTTACCACTAAAATTGATTTTTAAATCTTTCTAATGAGTTTTACTTTTATTACAATATCACAAAATTAAAGCATAACTTTAAGTTCAGTTAGCATAACCCACTTCTTTAAGGAGAGCAAATTTTAATTAAAAATGACTCATGTTTTGGCAATGATTTTATGAGTGATAAGCCACAATTCTCCTACTTATCCTTGGATGAATAATGATATTCTTGCTTCTGAGTATTAAGGTCCAACTATTCAAACATACTTACTCTTTTGATTTATTTTTCCTTTCTTTCTTTACTTTCTATTTTGAAATAATTACGGATTCAGAGGAAGTTGCAAAGAATAGTACAGAGTGGGTCTGAATGTCCTTCACCCAATCCACATCAGTGGTAACAGCTTGTATAATGTCACAATCAAGAAATTGGCATTGGTGAAACCCACAGACCTTATTTATATTCTACTTGTGTTTATATTCTCCATGTTCTCATCTATGCATGTAGGGTGGATTTAGTTCTACACATGTTATCAGTGTAGATTTAAGAAAGTGGAGATATAGAATTATTTTATCACTTCAATGATTTTCTCTTGCTCCTTTTTTACAGTTCCACTCTGTACCCTGTCCTGCGTTCTCTAACCATCATTAGAGATAAACTGACAAATAAGCCATGTCATTAAGAATAATAATCAATAGTCGAGGCTCTGAAGGTAGACTGCTTGATTCTGCAACCTGGCTTTACCCCTTCACGTCTACGTGACTTTAAACTTAATCTCCTTAAGCATCAGTTTTCTTGTCTATAATGTGAGTAAAGAGAATATACATAATGGTGTTATGATCAAATCTAAAAATCCATAATAATAGAAATTAGTATCATTATTTGTTATAAATTATTATTATTTGTTGCTTACAATGTAATCGAGAATACAGATAACAAGATGTTATAAAACAGTCTAACAGTTAGTAGGAGATTGCCGTGGCAAAATTTATGAAGGAATCTAACCTAGCATTGGGAGAAAGAATTTGAATAACAGATTATGGGAGAAAGTTATTTTAAAAACCAGTACTTAAACTAAGGATGACTAGGTGGGAGGCAGGTGAAGACAGTGAAGTATTTTCCAAGGAGGGTAGAGGGTAGAAGTAAAGGAGCCCAGGAGTCCTTCAGTAAAATTTCCATATTTTGTCTCCAGCTCAGGGATGGAGACAGAAGAACATTTTAAGGTATGTCAGAGTCTACTTTTCTTCATGATAACAATGGAAGGAATTAAGGAGAGGAACATGATCAGATTAATTTGCATTTCAAAAAAAATGCTTTTCATAAAAATTATTATGGGGGATGGAGACAGTCATATTTCTTTATAAATGAAATACATTTATAAGGAGGACAATAGTATGTTTTTAATGAATATTGGCACAGTTGTCCTTCATATAACTTTGGACATATTTATATGTGATTTATATGTGACATATTTACATGTAATTTATCCATTATCTTCTTGAGGGTAACTAGGGGGACCTCCTCAGCCTTCCCCTTCCCTCCTTTATCCTGGACTATAGTTGTGTTTTATCTTTCCTAAGAAAGTGTGGGTGATTATATATTGGTTTCATAATAGTACTGAGTACATTGGATACATTTTCTTCCATTCTTGAGATGCTCTACTAAGAAGAACATGTTCCAGCTCCATCCAACTAAACATAAAAGAGGTAAAGTCCCCATCTTTTATAAGGCTGCATAATATTCCTTGGTATACAAATACCACAGTTTATTAATCCATTAATGGGTCAATGGGGACTGGGGCTTCTTCCATGACTTGACATTTATGAATTGGGCTACAATAAACATTCTAGTGCAAATATCTTTGTTGTAAAATGATTTTTGGTATTCTGGATAGTAGAGGAATTGTAGGATTGAATGGCAAGTCTACTTTTAGTTCCCTAAGTGTACTCCAAACTTCTTTCAAAAAGAAATGTATTAGCTTGCATTTCCACCAGCAGTGCAGAAGTGTTCCCTTTTCTCCACATCCATGCCAACATCTGTAGTTTTAGGATTTTGTTATTGCGCTAATCTTACTGGAGTTCGATGGTTTTGATTTGAATTTTCCTGATGATTAAAGATGATGAGCATTTTTTTTATGTGTCTGTAGGCCATGCACCTGTCTTCATCAGAGAAGTTTCTGTTCAAGTCTCTAGCCCACAATGAAATGGGATCACTTGTTGTTTTCTCATTAAGTTCTCTGTGGATTCTAGTTATCAAACTGTTGTCAGAAATACAACCTGAAAATATCTTCTCCCATTCTGAGGGATGTCTGCTTGCATTACTTACTGTGTTTTTGGCTGTGCAACTCCACTGCTATTCAAAATAGCAGGGGAAGTCTTAGCCATCGCAATCAGGCAAGAGAAGATGATCAAGGGTATCCAAATGGTGTCAGAGGAGATCAAACTTTCACTCTTTGCAGATCATATGATCATATACCTGGAAAACCCCTGGGACTCAACTATAAAACTCTTAGAAGTGATCAAGGAATACAGCAGTGTCTCAGGATGCAAAATCAATACTAACCAACAGTCAAGGACTCTATTGCTTTTACAGTAGTGCCAAAGAATATGAAATATTTGAGAATTTACCTTAACAAAGGATATGAAAGATCTCTATAAAGAGAACTATGAAACTCTGAGAAAAGAAATAGCTAAAGATGTTAACAAATGGAAAAACATACCATTCTCATGACTGGGAAGAGTCAGCATTGCTAAAATTTCCATACTACCCAAAGCAATGTACACATTTAATGCAATCCTTATTAAAGCACCACTGTCATACTTTAAAGATCTGGAAAATATAGTACTTCATTTTATATGGAACCAGAAAAAACATCAAATAGCCAAGACATTACTCAGAAATAAAAACAAATCAGGAGGAATCATGCTACCAGACTTTAGGCTATACTATAAATCTACAGTGACCAGAACAGCATGGTACTGACACAAAAATAGCAAGGTAGATGTATGGAACAGAATAGAGAACCACGAGATGAACCCAGCCACGGTAGATGTATGGAAGAGAATACAGAACCAAGAGATGAACCCAGCCACTTTTCGTCATTTGTTCTTTTATAAGCCTATCAAAGCATAAATTGAGGGAAAGATTCCCTATTTAACAAATGGTGCTAGGGTAAATTGGCTGGCGACTTGTAGAAGACTGAAACTGGACCCAACCCTTTCAACATTAACAAAACTTTATTCTCAGTGGATAAAGGATTTATACTTAAAACATGAAACTATAAAGATACTTGGACAGAGTGTCATTGTTATTTATAAATCAGCCATTTATCATGGGAAAATGAAGTGACTAAGGCTATTATCAGTTCTATTAAATATGGTTCATAAGTAACATAGACCTATTCTGTTTCATGTAGGACTGTTTCAGTTTGTGCCTGCTATATCAGGGTAATTATTAATGTCATCTCCTCCTTTCACTCTTGGAATAACTGAGTTTGTATAATCAAGTACTTGGTTAACATGATCATAATGCACAATGTCAGAAATTCAAAGTGATGAATAAGTCTGTCCTACATTACGTACCAGATGACGATCTGTGTTATCTTGATAACACAAGAAAAGAAAAGAAAAAACTTTTGGAGGCATCTCAATTAGGTATCTCAATTAGGCATCTCAAAATCATTTAATATTGGGCGGCTCCTGTGGCTCAGCGAATAGGGCGCCGGCCCCATATACCGAAGGTGGCGGGTTCAAGCCCGGCCTCGGCCGAACTGCAAAACAAAAAAATAGTCGGGCGCTGTGGCGGGCGCCTGTAGTCCCAGCTACTAGGGAGGCTGAGGCAAGAGAATTGCTTAAGCCCAAGAGCTGGAGGTTGCTGTGAGCAGTGTGACGCCACGGCACTCTACCGAGGGCGATAAAGTGAGACTCTGTCTCTACAAAAAAAAAAAAAAAAAAATGAAAAATTAAAACAATTGGCCAGGCAAGGTGGCTCACACCTGTAATACCAGAACTTTGGGAGGCGGAGGTGGGAGGATTGATTAAGCTCAGGAATTTGAGAGCAAGAGCAAGACCCTGTTACTACTAAAAATAGAAAAACTAGCCGGGCGTTGTGGCGGATGCCTGTAGTCCCAGCTACTTGGGAAGCTGAGGCAAGAGGATCACTCAAGCCCAGGGGTTTGAGTTTGTTGTGATGATGCTATAGCACTCTACCCAGGGCAAGAGAGTGAGACTTTGCCTCAAAAAATAAGTAAATAGGGCAGTGCCTGTGGCTCAGTGAGAAGGGTACCAGCCCCAGAAACTAAGGGTGGCAGGTTTGAACCCAGCCCCGGGCAAACTGCAACCAAAAAGAAAAAGTAGCCACACATTGTGGTGGGTGCCTCTGCTCCCAGCTACTTGGGAGGCTGAGGCCAGAGAATCGCTTAAGCCCAGGAGTTGGAGGTTGCTGTGAGCTGTGACAGCACAGCACTCTACCGAGGGCAAGTGCAGAATGAGACACTGCCTCCAAAAAAATTAATAATAATAAGTAAATAAAAAACAAAAACCACTTTTAAAAGATGTGCCTGCTATTAAAATCTGTTTCTCTCCATGCTGGATCCTCTTTAGTGAGCCCCCTGTGTGGGGTGTGGCCGGTGTGCTGACTCTCAGGGGCCCAACACACACCTGGCTCTGCCCTCTCTGTTTCTGCAGAGAGTGCCAGCATCAGGTCAAGTCCATCGACAGCGAGATTGAGGCCTACAAGAAATCAATCACGAAGGAGGAAGAGAAGAACGAGAAGCTGGCCAGCATCCTGAACCGGGCCGAGACGGAGGCCAGCCTGATGAAGAAGCTGACCACTCAGTGCCTGGCCAAGCAGGAGACCCTGCAGAATGAGTTCAACACCTACAACCTGTCCCTGCAGGAGTCAGAAGCTGCCCTGAACAAGGGCCACCAGGTGGGCTCCCTGCTCCCCCACACGTCCCCCCTGGCCCGCGGCCGCCCCTTCAGCAATGCCTGCCCTGTGGCTCTGGCTTTCCAGGAGCGCGTGGTGGTGACCAGTGAGCTACAGGCCGTCCAGCAAGCCATCCTCCAGGAGCTGGAGCTGAAGAGGAAGATGGACAATGACATCCGGGAGAAGCTGCAGGAGCACATGACCTCCAACAAGATGACCAAATTCTTCAACAAGCTCATCCTGAGGCTTCAGAAGGAGAAAACCAACATGGTAAGCAGCCCTCGCCTCCCCTCAGCCCCCGTGTGTGGGACAGGTGTCTGTGGGGACCAAGGGGCAAGTCGTTTTGATTGTAGGAAGCCAGGAGGCCCAGAAAGGCATAAAGAAGAAAGTAAGACCGAGAGAATCCCACTACCCAGAGAAAGCCTCTTTATAATTTCAGTAAACTTCCCTCTGGGTGCTTCCATACACACGTACATATGCACACACACACACTTGCTCACACACACACGTGTCCCCATGAACACACCATCCAGTACACACATGTCCACACACACGCCCTCCCTCCTGGAAACACATACACCTCAAACAACAATCAATTCATTAAGATGTCAGCGGAGAGGTCCACTTTAATCCACTTTGTTTTCCTTTTGTTAAGTCATACATACATAGATCATGAATACGTCTATGCCTGTGTGCGATTCCATGTTCAATCCACTTTTAATTTACCTTTACAGAACAATGACACAGAAAAGTACACTAATGTAAGAGTAGGCTTCAATGAATTTTTTACTATTTATGTAGTTTTCATTTAGTTTGTTGACCACATTCAACACAGCATTTTTCCGTGCCACTAAATATTCTTTGAAATTCTAAATATTCCCAGCCTGAGCAAGAGCAAGGCCCTATCTCTACTAAAAATAGAAAACTAGCCAGGT
The DNA here is from genome assembly GCA_963573935.1 of Arctocebus calabarensis. NCBI lineage: Eukaryota > Metazoa > Chordata > Mammalia > Primates > Lorisidae > Arctocebus > Arctocebus calabarensis. The sequence continues at coordinate 7,107 of CAUYON010162919.1, read as the reverse complement.
GTTATGGCGGGCACCTGTAGTCCCAGCTACAGCTGAGCCTAAGAATTTGAAGTTGCTGTGAGCTGTGATGCCACAGCACTCTACCCAGGGTGACAGTACAAAACTGTCTCAGAAAAACAAAAAACAAAACTGGCTCAGCACCTGTAGCTCAGCGGCTAGGGTGCCAGCCACATACGCTGGGGCTGGTGGGTTCAAACCCAGCCTGGGCCTGCCAACCAATGACAACTACAACAAAAAAATAGCCAGGTGTTGTGGTGGGCACCTGTAGCCCCAGCTACTTGGGAGCCTGAGGCAAGAGACTCACTTAAGCCCAAGAGTGTGAGGTTACTGTGAGCTATGATGCCACAGCACTCTACTGAGAGGGACATAGTGAGACTGTCTCAAAAAAAAAAAAAATCCCTACCTTTTCGTTTCTGCGTAACACTGCATCCCATGAATTCACCTATTTTGTTTTATGACTCTCATGCTAGACACTCCAGGCTATTCCTGGAGTGTTCTCACATATAAATAGTTCAGCACAGAACATCCTTGTTCTTGAATCTCTGTCCACATTTCTGAGGATAAATTGCTGATGTGGAAATCCCGTTCACAGGGTATGATCACCCCAGGGGCCCTGAAGTGAGATGTGGGCTTCACAGCCTTCAAGATCCCCCAACTGTGAGCTCATTCTTCCTTTCCCAGGGGTCTCACTTTACCCCTCTGCTCTGCTTAGGGGGCCCCGTGTCCTTCGAAAAACAATTCCTCATCTGAACTGTTCCTTCCCACTGGTTCTCCCAAGGTGACTCCCACCGGGGGCCCCCTGCCTTGGGCTGCCAGGCTGATTGTACATCCCAGCCAGGGGCCTGCCAGGCACCCCCACTTTAGTCTCAAAGGAGAGGTACTGTCTGTTGCAGCTGGCAAACAACGCCCTGTTTCTACATCTCCGACCGCAGGGCCCCCAGCTGCCCCCCCACCGTACCTCTTCTGCTTTCCCCCTCCAATGGGCAGGAGATGAGGGGAGGCTGGGCCCCTCCAGGCCTTGGGCCGAGGTGCCCGGGTGGTCAGAACATCAGCCCCATTGCATGTGACCCTGGGCCACAGGCGCACAGCTGTTTTACCTGGCAGGTGTCCAGCTGTTGTAAAATTACAAGTGACCATCTGAGAACTTGAACAGAGCCCTGGGGAGGGCCAGAGCAGTGCTTGCCAGATGGCAGCCGGTGTCCTCGTGGCACAGGGTTGCCAGTCAGGAGTAGGCCCCTCTGAGCCAAGCTGACCATCCACACACCTGGCGGGTCCCACGGGGCCACTGGCTGGCAGCCCCACCCCTCCCAGACACCCTGGGAGAATTGAAGGGCTACTGAGCGGGCCCTCACGTGCACCTGCTGGACGTCCGGCTGATGTGGCGGAGTTCCACCTCTCCTTTCCCTGGGAGACAGAGGCGAGACCCCCGGGCAGCCAGAGCAGCAGCAGAGGTGCGCTGAAGAAGGCAAGGGGCCTGGTGAAGCAGCCTGCTTGGCCCTGCTGCAGCACAGTCGAGGACAGTCCCCAACTCCAGCCCCCAGGTCTCCATCCCCAACCTCCAGCCACCCAGTCCCTGTCCCTCCCTGGGCAGTTGCACAGGCTTTGCATGTACTACCTCAAGTGACCAGCAGAGGACAGCAAAGAGTGACAGACCAACAGATTCCTCTATTTTGACAATTTCCCAACAGATGCCAGTCAAGCTCTTGAGAGGGTGACACTGTTTTTGAACTGCTAAAAAGCCCCATGGCCTGGTGGAAGGCAGAGTAGAGTGTGGGTGGACAGACCATCCTTCAGGAGCTGGGATCCCAAGCAGAGTGGGAGGGATCTGGGTGGTTAATGCAGGGACAGAGCAGATGCCCTGAGGGGTAGAACGTGGACAGCCAGGCCCAGAGCTGGGGTGGGCAGGCATACTCTGGATAGTGACATAGGCAGGGACTAGAGGGGAGAGAGTGACAGCAGTCCCGACAGGGCGGCCAGGCTGGGAGGAGGAGGCAGCCAGGTGACATTGCCAAGGGGCTCCAGGCACTGCAAGCTTCTGCCCCAGGTGGGCACCCTCAGGAGTCACCCACATGTGAGAATGAGCTGAGGAGGCTGTGGGTGTCCAAGAAGAGGAGCTGAGATGGCACTGAGGAGGCTGGGCAGAGATGGGTAGGGCCACACCTGGGGAAGAGGACCCCATCCCATGCCGAGAGCAACCGTTCCCACCACTTCCCTCTAATTCTCACAAGTATCCTCACAACAAACCCTCGCTGGCAGGAAGGGGTCCCAGAGAATCTGTCTTCTGCCACCCAAAGTGCCCACCAGGGAGGTAAGTGAGGGTGTCCAGACTTGCAGGGCACTAGGAAGGCGCTCAGGGCTCACCAGGAAACGAGGGGTTCACAGGCATGACTTACTTCATAAATCGTGCTGCAAATACAATAGAGTGTGGCACAGCCATTAAGAACTATGTGACTGGGTGGCGCCTGTGGCTCAAAGGAGTAGAGCGCTGGCCCCATATGCAGGAGATGGCAGGTTCAAACCCAGCCCTGGCCAAAAACTACAAAAAAAAAAAAAAGAACTACATGGCTTAAGAATGTGAGATGTGGGCGGCACCTGTGGCTCAGTGAGTAGGCCACCGGCCCCATTTACCGAAGGTGGCGGGTTCAAACCTGGCTCCAGCCAAACTGCAAAACAAAAAAATAGCCAGGCATTATGGCAGGCGCCTGTAGTCCCAGCTACTCGGGAGGCTGAGGCAAGAGAATCGCCTAAGCCCAGGAGTTGGAGGTTGCTGTGAGCTGTGTGAGACCACAGCACTCTACCGAGGGCAATAGAGTGAGACTCTGTCTCCACAGAAAAAAAAAAAAAAAAGAATGTGAGACGTGAGGGTTGGGCGTGAAGGTTCACACCTGGAATCCCAGCCTCTGGGAGGCCGAGGCAGGTGGATTCCCTGAGCAGAGGAGTTTAAGACCTGAACAAAAGTGAGACCCAGTCTCTACTAAAATAGAAAAACTAGCTTGGTGTAGTGGTGGGCACCTGTAGTCCCAGGTACTTGGGAGGCTGAGGCAAGAGAATCACTTGAGCCCAGGAGTTTGAGGTTGCTGTGAGCTATGATGCCACAGCACTCTACCCAGGGCAAAGTTTGAGACTGTCTGAAAAAAAAAAAAAAAGAAAGAAAGAAAAACCGACAATGTAACAATGTCATCTGTCTTTTTTGTAAGAGGTCACCACCTGGATTCCAACAAGCAGGTAGCTCCAGAGTCCTCCTCCCCTGGTTGTACATTCAGAAATTCTCCAGGTGGACGTCCAGGTGATCAGGAAAGGGCAGAGCCACAAGCTCACATGGTGCCTTTCTAGGGAAAAACACCTTCACTCATGTCTCCTTTGACTAATTCAGGTGACACATCTCTCCAAACTTGACGGTGACATTGCCCAGGCCACCCTGGACATGACAAACACCAGCTGCAGACTGGACATGCATCACAAGGCGCTGGCCGAGCTGGACAAGGAAGTGAAGAAAGTCAACGAGCTTATCACCAACAGTGAGAACGAGATCTCCCGACGCACCATCCTGATTGAGAGGAAGCAGAGCCTCATCAACTTCCTCAACAAGCAGCTGGAGCAGATGGTCTCCCAGCTGGGGGTGAGATTCTGGGCAGGGGGCCCGTCCCCTCAGAGCGGTCAGAGACGGCGCCTTGGGACGGGCGCAATGCCTTTCCCCGCCCATTACCACCAGCAGAGTGGCCTGGGCACGGCCACACGCTTTTTCCTGCAAGGACCACAAATTGCCGATTTCAACTTTGTGAATCAGAGTCTCTCACAACCCCCGGTTCCGCCTTGTAGCCAGGATGGAACCACTGGCAGCACGCAGAGGAAGGGAGGCCTGTGTCCCAGGAGGTGCTACGCACAGCCACTGAAATTTACATGCCATATTGTTTTCATCTGGTGCGAAGCAGTCTTGATTCTCTGGGCAGCCTGTGCCCAAAGGCAGGGTGGCTCTGGCCACCGCTCTAAGAGAAGCAGTCTCGTGCTCTTGAGGCTTGACGCCCTACACGATATCTGGGGAGATTAACCTCAGGACATCCCCTTGGGCCCCTAGTCCCTGAGTAGCGTGGCAGCTGGGGGAAGAAGCTCTCAGTGGGCCCCAAACACAGCCGAGCCCCCTTTGTGTTCTCAAAGCTGCAAGACCAAATGGACGCTGAGGGGGTGAAACCCCACACCCTGCCGGCCTGCGGTGCAGGGGCCACTTTCAAAGCCCCTTTGGTAACAGCCCCCAAGTTACCAAAGTGCACCCCCAAGGCTGTGGTCTGGGGGAGGTGGGCAGTGCCAGCAGGGGAGCTCCCGAGCAGGGCCCTGAAGCAGAGCCCCACAATACCACATTTCTCACAGCAGGGCCATGGCCTGTGGCCCTGCTGACAGCCGACCTGGTCCCAGGCTGCCCCCAGGGTCTCACTGTGCCTCCTGATGGACATCTCCCCCAGGGGGAAGAGGTCGGGCCCCTCGAGCTTGAGATCAAAAGGCTGACCAAACTGCTGGAGGAGCAGAGCGCCAGTGTGACGAAGGCCCAGGTGACCTGGCTGCGCCTGCAGCAGGAGCTAGTCAAGGCCTCGCAGGAGCGGGAGGAGCAACTGCAGTCCACCTCCATGGTCCAGAAGGAGGCGCACATCCTGGAGCAGAAGAAACTGCGGATAGAGAGTAGGAGCGCTCGCGCCCAGGCTCGGTGGGGAGGCACGGCAGGTCCCCCTGGGCACGGCGCACGGCGCACACCGCAAACACGAAAAGCACCGGGCCATCGCTGGGTTGTGAACACAGACCATCGCTGCCCAGCTGCCCAGTTGCAGCCACAGGGCTGAGAAGATTTACTGAATTTGTCTGAGTTCACAGATTGAAGGCAATCCTGGAGCCAGGAAGCTTGGGGGAGGTGCTGCTCCCGGAGTCAGCTGGGGTCCTGCTCACATCCACCCTACAGCAGGGTAAAGTCAGGCGTCACTGCCTGCTGGGCTTAGACATCTCTCCTGCTTGGCCCAGGCAGTGCCTAGTACCCAAGGATCCGGCACAGTGCGGGTGCCTGGAACAGGGCATGAGGGAGTCTTCCCGGGCCCAGCCCACCCACGGGCACCTATGGCACATCTTGTTCCCACCTACGCTGGCATCAGGGTCCACGTGGGTCAGGCCCCATGGCAATGTTGGCGGGGCACATGGTGCCAGCTCCTCTGAGGCCTTGCTGCCTTCTTGGCCCGCCTTCGGGTCGCGTCTGCCAGAGAGCCGAGAGCACCAAAACCAGCCTAGAGCTGCTAGTCAAACAGAAATGTCCTAAAGCAAAATCTGGCTGAAACACAGGCCAGGAGGTGGGGCGAGGCCACCCGGGGCAGGGCCAGGGAGGCAGGCTCAGATGACTCAGCACTGGCAAAGTCAGGGCATCGCTGGCCGACCAAGAAAGGGGAGCCAGGAGTGGGCTGGAGAGAAGCGGCCAGTTGACCCAACAGTGCACTTCTGACGTCCCCTTCCCAGCTTAACACTGGGCCCCCCTTTCCTGGAGACTCAAGTGTCCACGTCCCCACTGTCCAAGGAACTGCTAGTGTTGGGGGGCCTGGCCCTCCCCCACTCCTCCTGGCTGTCCGCACTTTGGGTCCTGTCCGGGTCCTTAGCTCCAGGGATGAGTTGCAGGCAGGTGGCACAGGGAAGCTCCAGGGGGAAGCAAACCTGGCTCATGTTGTGATATGGCGGCCATGTGGGCCCGGCCCCCGGCCTCCTGACGCGTCCCCTCAACGCCTCCGTTCTCTGCCACAGACAAGATCACCCAGGAGAAGAAGGAGCAGAAGGAGACCGAGCGCCACATGAGGGAGCTGGACAAGGACCTGAAGAAGCTCAACGTGCTGATGAGCGAGAGCCGGAGCAGCTCGGAGGAACTGCGGCAGAGCAACCTGGTGACCGAGCAGGAGTTCGTGCGCACACTGAAGGTAGGCCCGTGTCCGCTCGGTCCCTGGGGCGTGGGGGACAGCAGCAGCACACACCAGCACACACGTGTCCTCAGGCGGGTGTCCGGCCCCCGGCGCAGCACCTGCCTTCCCTGGAGATGCTTATAGGGGTTCAGGAAGCTTCCCGCAGCCCCGCCGCCTGGGACGCTCAGCCCTCCCTCCACCGTCCCGTCCCCACCACGCAGGACGCCGAGAGAGAGACCATCGAGCTGCAGGAGAAGCTGGACCAGCTTGGCGAGGAGAAGGCGGCCACCCTGAGCAACCTGGTGGAGGCAGAGTAAGTCTCGTCTCAGCCTCGCAGCCGCGGCACCTGCACAACGTCTCCGGCGTGTCTGTCCTTCACTTTGAGCCACCCAGGGAGAGGCTCTGGGACCTTACCCTGACAGGTCCCAGAAGAACCACTGAGGACACTAACAGGGCTGGCTGGTCCACCACTCTCCACCAAACCAGATGTCCCTGGAGACTGAGTGTATTTCTTTGGGACAAACTTTTTTAAAATACGTATTGTTTTTGGCCAGGCAAGGTGGCTCGTGCCTGTAATCCCAGCACTTGGGAGGCCGAGACAGGTGGATTGCCTGATCCCACAGGTTCAAGACCAGCCTGAACAAGAGTGAGACCCCCGTCTCAAAAAAAAATAGACAGGCGTTGTGACGGGCGCCTGTAGTCCCAGCTATGTGACAGTCTGAGGCGGGAGGATTGCTTGAGCCCAGGAGTTCAAGACCAGCTTAGCAAGATGAGACCCCAGTCTGTACTAAAAATAGAAAAATTAGCCAAATGTGAGGTTGGGCACCTGTAGTCGCAGCTACTTGAGAGACAGGGGGATCTCTCGAGCCCTGGAGTCTGAGGTTGCTGTGAGTTGTGACGCCGAGGCACTCTATCAAGGGTGAGGGAGTGAGACTCCGTGGAAGGCAGGGAGGGAGGCAGGGAGGGCTGGCAGACACTTGAGTAAGGGGCCAGATGATAGGCAGATGGCCGGGGCTTCATGAGCCCCCTGGTCTCTGTCATAGTGAGTCAAGTAATTGAAGCTTGAGAGCTGGGTGAGGCCTTAGGGGTGAATCATCAGAAGAAAACTCCTGGCTCGGCGCCTGTGGCTCAGCGGGCTAAGGCGCCAGCCACGTACACCTGAGCTGGAGGGTTCGAATCCAGCCTGGGC